>WIGM01000492.1:16857-33759 GCA_014235935.1 Colletotrichum musicola | reverse complement strand
CGAGACTAGCCAGTAGAGCTAATGCAATTGATCGGGGTTGTCACCTAGTCGGCCCCGACTTGTCTCAAGCGAGCAATGTGAAGTCGCACCACGGGCGTCAAAACTGAGGCCCTTCTCGGTGGCCAGATCTCTCCCTAGGTGCCAACTACCACTACTGTTGTTGCCATCACTGTTGTTGCTATCGTTGTCATTGTCCGTCGCTGCTGTTTCTATCTTCTTCCATAGCTACTGTCACCGTCGTTGTTATTACGGTCGCTGTTGTTGCTGCTCATCACTGTCGTTACTGTCATCCGTCGTTGTTATTGTTGTCGTCTGTCACTGTCGTCCGTCACTATCCCTACGTATGAACTACGGTTAGTGGGTGGTTGGGGTCGAGGATGATGGATGGAAGAACGTCTCTTGCCTAGATAGGTGGCCTTGCAGACTTCAGTTCAGTCTGGTGAGTCCTACGGTTGACTAGGAAGTTGCATGTAAACCCACCAGTTGCCTAAACGGGATAGTACGAGTTCTTCTTGATTGCTTCTTCTATCTCTTTTTCTTATACAGCAGATGCCTTCTCTCTCTTGTGGGCTAAAACTTTCCCCCTTCCTGTATCGCCTCCCTGTATAGTGCTATTAGTCTGCGGGGTGTTCCAACCCCGTCCCACAGTAGTATAAGTAGATCTCCCCGAGTCCTTTCTACCTGACTCGGTGGTGAATGGCACTGGCGGGTGGCCACTGTCTCTCCACTCTTGTGTTTTGTCTGTGACGAATTGCAACTATTCTCTATCCGGAACTTGTAGCGAGGTTTGTTGGAAGATGTCGCAACTTCTTTTCTTGAGACATGCTTGGCGGTGTCTGACATCGGGCGTCTCCGTTCAAGTACACTCAATATAACATTGCGTTTGATTCATCGTCCTGTTCCGTCTGCCCAAGTAGGAGGTGCTGATGTCTCGCGTCTCGGACGCTGCACGCCGAACCAGACGCACGCTCGGTCAGGGGTAGAAGGTCGAATAAGCTTAAAAGCTCAAGCATGATGAATAATCGTTCTTGTCACAAATGATGGCCCGGAGAAGCATGCAAAGGAAGAACTTGTTTCATGTAGGATGCATTAGGTCATTCTATTTTTGTTTTAAATCCTGTAATAATATTCTTGTCATAATTCCGTAGCTAACCTGACTCCCATTCTTCCACGCCAGTGGTGCCTTAAAACGCCAAATCCAAATATTTAGAAGATAGAAGAATCGAAAAGAGTCTCTTTACTCCTCGTCAGCCTCGACGGCCTCAACCTCCCTGTTGTTGCCGTTCTTCCTGCCGCCCTTGAGGCGGCGGCCGGCGGGGCGAGTAACCTGAGGAGGAGGGGGAGCGATGCCGTTGACGGTAGAAGGAACGACTGCCACGGGAACGGCGGGCGCTGCCGGGGTCGCGGCACCGGCGGCGGGGGCGGAAGCACCGGCGGGAGCACCGGCCTGGGGAGCCGCACCGGCTTGGTCGGGCCAGGTGCCGGCGTTGGGGTCGGCGGGCACGGCGGCAGCCGGAGGAGCGGGGGCGGGGGCGGCAGGAGCCGGGACAGCGGCAGCCGGGGGTGCAGCAGCAGGAGGAGCTGCAGCAGGGGGGGCGGCGGCAGGGGGAGCTGCAGCAGCAGGAGGAGCAGCGATGGGAACTGCGGCCACGGCAGGCTGAGAGTAGGCGGCGATGCCCTGGTCAAGCACAGACTCAAGCTGGGACCTGCCCTCAGCGGCGATTCTCTGGCCAACCCTGGGGACCTTCTCCTCGAGGGCGGCGCTCAGAGCCATGGTGGAGATCTTCTGCCTCTGCAGGGACTCGAGGGCGACGGGGCTGACGCCAAGGTTGTCGAGGACTGGCTTGCGGGAGACCAGGTCGTTGACGGTCGTGGTCGTCTGGTCGATGAGAGCGTCCGTGGTGCGGCGCAGCCTCGCGGCCCTGATGGCGCCGAGCTCCCCAGAAGCCTGAATGTTCAGGGTCGCCTGGTCGGTCGCGGCCTGGGCCTGCTGGGATGAGACGAGCAGGTTGTTGGCGGTGACGGGGCCGCCGTCGAGGGCCAGGACGGCGGCGTCGACCTGGGCGAGGGACTGGGAGACGGGGGCGAGCGCGTTCACGATGTCATCGAGGTTGTCCCGAGCCTGGATAGCACGGTTGTAGGGCGCGGCGGCGATGAGGGCCGACTGGCTGAGAAGGGCGATGACCAGCTGAAGGGTGAACATTTTGACAGAGAGAAGGTGGTTGGATGACAGACAAAGGGGTCCTGAAAGTTTTGGAAGGAAGGTTAATCGTAGCTTTTTTGGAAAGATGAGCAAGCTGCTTGACTTTGAATTCCTTGTCTGATAAGCCAGAAGATAATTTTCTCTCGGCGGGAGATCGAATGGGTTTATAACCTAGAGTCTGGTCGTCAGTGATATCGAGAAGCTTGGCACGCAATCGGGGCCAAGATCGATCAGTTGTGCCATCCTAAGCTCCTGACAGGGCCGGCAGCGTGAGACCGTGAGACGCATCTGTAAACTGAACGCCGTGGTACTCTCTGGATTGGCGTGTTCGCAATGGTGAGAGCCGTATTCGAATAGGACCTAGACGCTCGCAACGCTGCGTCCCCGACGCAGAGATGCCTGGAAGCAGGCCAGCAGTGTCCGTGCTAATGTCCGTGGTTCTCGGCCGGGAAGTGCTCGCTGCCATCCTTCACTTGCTTCTGACATGGTGGTAGTCTTCACTCACTACGTCGGCATCTAGACAAACCCCCCTTCCAGTCTCTGAAAAGGGATTAAACTTCTGTCTCCGGGGGCACTGAGAAGCATCAGTGCGAGAAGCTCCCCGCAGCAAGGGAAGGCAAGCTGCCGATGCATCAGGGATGAGGCCCCAGCGAGACGGGGCGGACGGGCTGCATACGGCATGAAACAGATCGTTTTGTGGCCTTAGCTGCAGCCGACGGGATAAGCGTGAGAGGATGTTCGGGGAGGCTCTTGAGCATGGTTTCCGGAGACAGCTGCCATACGCCAATTCATGAGACGAACGCCGGGGCCTGGCCCGAAAGAAGGACTAAACTATAGAGTAGGCGGCCGGGGACGCACGATGCGTTTCGAGGCCTTCCTCTCGCCGCTCGGTCGATATGTGTGAGCCCGGGCACTACTGCGCCTTTCTCGGCAAGGCGCCGTAGCCTATACCCGGTTGTCTGTCTAACTCCACGCACACATTGCTTGATGTGCGTCGACGCAAGTCCGGGATCTTTGACGATGGCGGCACGTCCCCGCAGACTGCTGCCATGAGACCCCATTGGCCGTGGACCTTGGTTCAAAAAGCATCCGTTGATAAGATTCGGGGGTCTTGACCGAGTGGCCAGTAATCAAGCCCGTCAACAAGGACACAGCTCCCCCCGGACCCCTCGTCCATTGGCCGTCTCTAGAGTTCCGTTGACAGAGTGGTTGATGGAGCGCACGTCAGCTGGCAATGACCACCGACGGACATCGGATTGCGGATATCCGCCCGTTGATGTTAAGACAACTTTCCACTCGGGCCAGGGCGACGACATGGCGATAGTTCTTAGAGTGCTGTCAGTTGACCAAATGAACCTCTGTCTGTTGCTGGGCAGAAAACCTTGAGGTTATTTGCAAAGAGAATGCATCTGGCTATTATTATAAGCAGGGCATATGTCCCCTCTCGCCGCCTGCATGAAATTACAAATGCCAGATCTGCAGAAAAGCGGCAATTTTCTACGTGGACTGCATTGCAGGATGCAGCCAAGACACGAGCATGACAGCAGGCCCACGCGCAGTCTTGTTCCGCCAGCCGAGATCGTTACCCAGCTTCCTAGTTAAGCTCGCCGTGCTCCATCAACGGCGCAGGCCAAGGGCGCGCAGGTGGATCAACCATTGAGGCCGACGACGACGGTGAGTCAGACCGGCGACCTTCACATCCCACCCAGCCACTCAGGTACTCGGTTTTACCTCTTCGGGATTTAGCGCCCTTGCCGCTCTTACTCTCGCTCAACTAGTTCAAGGTCAGTCACGACTCAGTTGACAAGGTATTTTCCTATTGCTATTCGTGTCTCTTGTTGATACTACTCTAGAGTTTCAACGCCCTCCAGAGCCTTCTGTTCAACCAGAATCTGCTGCAACGAGATGGGTCGAATGACCTGACCTGAAAGCTCCAAGGACCGTGAGACTTGATAGCACTCTTATATAGTAGTTCCTCTACCAAACCGAGTCTCCAACCATCATACTGCTGCATCACAGCTTCCCAAGCCTGGATCGTGGATGGTTCCATAGCCAGGACAAGAGAGGTCAGGTTCGGCCACTCCCAGGCGGGGTCCATGTCGAAGAAATGGCTGGCATCTGCAATGTAGGATGCTGCGACATGCTCAAGCTCGAGGCTGGCCCGCGCGACCGCCCGAGCGACAGCTGGGTTGGGATCGCGGATTCTGTCGCACGGCAGGCTGGGTATCATGGTCGCTGGGTACTGCTGATTGAAGTTTTCGAAGATGACGAGTCTTTTGAGACTCTTGTTGGAGCGTCGGATAGACGTGAAAAGAAATTCGTACTCTGGCCAAGGGTCGCGGTTAGAAAGCGATTGCCTACGGAAACCGGAACGAGCAATGCCTTGAAAGTGAACGAGGGCTACACAGCAATGCTTACTTTTATCTGCAGAAGATTGCGCGTACTGTTCTCTTTAAGGTTCGTAGTGAACTTCCTGTAGTCTGGGAAGCCGGGCAAACATACGTGCCAGCAATGTCGGCCTCCATCCCCGGCGGTTCTGTTGCCGGAGTAGCAGGCTGGTTACGGCTGTGACTGACGGAAGACGATCTCACCATCCGTCGTCCCAGGTGTCCATTGCGTTGTCGCACATTCTCAAAAATGCCCAGATAGGCGGGTCGGATTGCCTAAGACCGGAAACCCAACCATGGAGAGGGTCATGATATTGTCGGTTCGACGTCGCCTTTTCTACGGCACATCCATCCAGCATATCCGACGGGGTGTCAGGCATGAAGGTGAGATATTTGAACCAATGTTCCGAGTCGTCGGGAGAGTAGACGCTAATGTCAAGTACCAAATCGCCGTGAGGGTCCCACGTGCTGAGGGCCGAGAACAAGGTCTGGAATGATATGATGATGGGAGTCATGGGGCTATCCATTGCTGTGAGCCAACCAGTATACATATCAATTTGCCTTATGACCTGATACGATTCGGGCGGAAATGGGCCAGGTACGCACGTAATGCAGTCGTAGGCAGCGAGTTCCAAACAGCACCAGATGTAACGGACGAGAGCCCGGTTACTCTCAGTCATCTCATTAAAGTCGAAGAGGCGCGACGGTGTCAGTCTGATTCGCGCGAAGTTGTGCCGCTCGAGTTCCGTTTGCCATTCGCGACACACGGTGGCCAGGCGGGCCAGCGTGCACCCGTCTTCGGTTAGGCATTTGAGAATGAGAAGCCGGATCTCTCGGGGCAAGCCATCCCATCGTGAATTCCAATGCCTCTTGCTCAGCGGCGTTGAAGACATGGAGCGGTAGATTGAGAGGTTCGGATTGTTTCCGTGACGTTGGTAGCGGTATGGTTGGAAAGCCTGTCGGGTGAGGGCACACGGTTGTCGTGAAAAGAGATTCAGCAGTCATTGGATGCGAGAAGTAACGAGAGACAGACTATATTATGGTCGCAATTATTATAATTGTGCGTCAGAAACCCTGAGATGGCGTTTTCAAACCTCAAAACGAAAACCTTTGATCATAGAGGCATCTCCGATAGCTGTTAAGCAAGATTGTAGAGGCTGGATCACCAGAAAAGAAGAAACCGATTTTCAAAACTAGTGTTTCTCTGCCTTCTGTTCCCGCAGTTGAACCTTTCTCGTCTGACTCCATCCTGTCTGATTGTTGAAGCAGAGACAACCGCAACAACGAGGATAACAGAAACGACGACTGGGACGACGGCAATAACAACAACTGCGAGTACAACAGTGAAGAGACTCAGCTGACATATGATGCGCTGCAGTTGGTCAAGAAGAGGGTTGGCAAGGCATAACTCCAGCCTGCAGAAATGTATACTTGGTGTGCTTGTGTGGCTGAGGTAAAAGCAGCGAGACTTCGGTGATGTATGTATGCGGTACCTAGGTACCTACCCTGGTCCGCGGTGCCCCGCTTCTTCAGGCAACTCCAGTGTCACGCTTATTACGGTTGGTGGGGCACGACAGGTCAAGCAGAATGCTTACAAAATACCTACTTCAAGATCATCCACGCCGCCCAAACGAAACACGAAAGTTTGATATCAAAGGCGAGTCGAGAAACCCCACGGAGACTAACCGTCCAAAACGCGTCAGTTTCGGAAACATGACAATCGAAGTGCAACCTGTCCTGGTGGCCGATCTTCGGCGCTGCGCCGAAATCGAACAACAGGCCTTCGCGGAGAGCCCATTGAACAACGTCCTGTTTCCCGGCGCGCGGGCAGAGGACGGGCTGGGATCCCGAACTGATGACTTGACGAAAGAGCTTCGGGAAGATCCAACCGTGCGCATGTTCAAGGCCGTGGACACGGATCTCGAGGGCGACCAGGCCATCGTGGGCTGGAGCAAGTGGGACGTGCACGAATCTGGCATGCCGGCGCCGAAAGACCGTGTTTCTCCCCCCTCGGCCAACGATGAGGCGTACCGCATGATGTTTGTCGGTTTGGACCAGATGCGCGAGCGTTTGATGGGGGGCAAGCCGTGTGTGTGTAAGTGCTCCACCACCCGTCAGATGGCGTATAGCAGCTGTCACCTAACGCTGGACGAAGACCTGCATATCCTCGTGGTAGACCCGAAGCACCAGAGACGGGGAGTGGGAGTGCAGATGATGACCTGGGGGATGCAAGAGGCGGTCCGGCTGGGCGTCCCCGTCTACCTGGAGTCGTCCGTGTCAGGTCATCGTCTCTACCAGAAGGTGGGATTCAAAGACGTGGAGGAGCGGCGGGTGGACTTTAGCAAGTTTGGCATGGCGGCGCCTCACTCCAACTGGGCCATGATCTGGGAGCTTCCGAACAAGCGCTGTCCGTAGAGGGAGCCACGCGAGGTGCCGTTTGCTGTCTTTCCTCTGTCTCCAGGTTGGATTGGTAGGATTGGCTAGCCCGGAGCAAATCGCACAGAGACGGACAGCCAGGCCGACGGAAGGATTTCGGCCATGACCTCATGATTCCGAGATGTGAAGGGGATTGGAGGTTGTGAGGCTGAAAGGATCGATCGGGAGAGGACGCATCCGTGTTGAAGTAGTTGATCAGAGGAAACATATGCAGTTCGAAAAGGACAAGGCAATTCGAAGTTCGAACTTCTCAGCCCAGTCGCTCATCCCCGAAGTGCAGGCACGCAGGGACCCACGTACCCTCTAGCAGTGCCACCTAGGGCATGTCGCACGGTATTAACAACCACATTCATGTGCAATAAGACAGTGCGGAAGTCGATGTAGCTCAAATCCTGGGGTTGCGCCTCAACCGGGAATGGAAGTGGCCCCTGCGCGGGGCCGCTGTGCTTGTCCACTAAAAGACCCGCTGCTCGGGGACGTGTCGTCGTATTACAGCAACGTGCGGTGCCGCTGGACATTCGGCAGGCCCCCCACTTTTTAGCGCTGGAAATGATGATGAAATCGATCCATTGTGAACCTGCCCTGTGGAGATAGCGAGCCCAGGCCTCTGGCTAAACTCCGACGCAAAAGCGCCGGCCAAATCGTCTTCCTCGTCCTCCATCCATGGCCGCAGCCCTGGGACGGAGCTCCTACTCGACGAAGCTCACAGACCTCCAAGATGTCCTACATTGCACCAATCCACCGACCTAGCAGCATACGCCATGCTCTGAGGATACGCCTCTCTCCCGACGAGGAAAGCTTGGTGGTGTCGTAAGTGAAGCCCGCCGCTGTCCCTGCTGCCCCTCCATCCCCTCCATCAGGAGCCTGCGCCGAGCAATGGCCCGGCGAGATGGTCTCTATGCCTGTTGACCACCTGCTGACTCTCTTCAAGTCGATCCAACAGACTCGAAGTATGGCGCGTAACGCCAAACGACATGTACATGCTCGGCTCGGCCGCTGTCTACGGCACGATCCTCCTCCTCCAGCGCCTCGTACCCAAGGACTCCAAGACCGACCTCCTTTTTGTCGGAACCGACCGATTCCAATACTTCACTGCGAGATGGGACTCGGTGACCCAAAGACTGGTGACGGAGCAGGTCATGGCGGACGTGTCTGAGCCTCACATGCGCGAAGCCCAGAGCCAGGACAAGTGCCTCGTCGATCCGTCGGGCAGATTCATGGTGATGCACTTGTGGGAGGGTGTCATGAACGTCATGCGCTTGGGAGCTCGAGCTCCGCACCACATGCGAATCGACCCTAACTGGGACCCAGTCCGCCTTTCAGAGCTGTTTATCAAGGCCAGCACCTTCGTTCCTACCGAAACCGGGCACCCGACTATCGCCTTCCTGTACCAATCCAAGCCAGACGACGAGGATGCTAGACTCGCAGTCTACAGGCTCATGTCCGATGACAGAAACACCACCGTGTCCAAGTTCGATCCGGAAAAGAACCGAGATCTTGACGAGGAGATTCGGGATCCCTATGCGAGAATCTTGATCCCCGTCGATATCGAGGAAGACGAGGTCAAACGCTACCACAAGAGAGACACGTCGGCCGCCCGAGCACAGCTAGGCGGCTTGATAGTTGTCGGAGAGACGATGCTTGTCTACATCGATACTCTTACAAAATCAAGAGTCCCTGCTGCCCTCGCCAATCCGACCATCTTCGTTGCCTGGGCTCAGTACGACGTGAGGAACTACTTCCTCTCGGACGACTACGGCAATCTCCACCTTCTGACGATTGAGACTGAAGGTGTCATTGTAAAAGAGCTGACAGTGACACATCTTGGCCTCACCTCCCGAGCTTCTTGTCTTGTCTACATGGGGGACGGCATGCTCTTTTTGGGTTCACACTATGGTGATTCTCAGCTACTCCACGTCGACGTCAAAGAACACAAAACAAGACTCGTCCAGACGATACCGAACATTGCGCCTATTCTTGATTTCTCCATCATGGATCTAGGGAATGCCGGTGACAGCCAGGTTGGCAATGCCTTCTCCTCAGGCCAAGCCCGTATCGTCGCGGGATGTGGCGTTCACCAGAACGGCAGTTTGCGGAGCATTCGGAGCAGTGTCGGGCTTGAGGACATTGGTGTCCTGGAAGACTTGGGCGAGGTTCGCGGTCTCTTCCCTCTTCGGTCATACGGGTCGGCCAAGGACGACACTCTGGTTGTGTCCTCCATCACGGACACGAGAGTCTTCAGGTTCGACGAGGAGGGCGGCATAGAGGAGGTCTTTGAGTTCCAGGGCCTGGCCATGGACAGGCCGACTTTGATAGCTTCAACGTTGCCTAATGGGCAATTGTTGCAAGTCACTGCTGTCTCCGTGGCGTTGCTGGATCCAGAAGGCGGCACCACGTTGAACACGTGGTCGGTGCCGGAAGGTGGGAGCATTGTCAACGCATCGTCCAATGGCAAATGGGTGTTGTTATCAGTCAGCGGCACTACGCTGGTTTCGTTGAACCTCTCGGACAACCTGTCTGCGCGCCAGCAGGCGGTGGGCAGTGGCGTCGGAGGCGAAGGTGACCAGCTCTCGTGCATACACGCCGCCAAGGACCTCGAGGATATCGGTGTTGTGGGCTTCTGGGCAACAGGCTCAGTGTCTGTCATTGACCTAAGGACCCTCAATGCCCTTCACGGAGAAACAATCAAGCAAACAGACGATAGCGTGTCTGTTCCTCGAGATATAGTCTTGGTTCAGCTCCACCCACCCAGCCTATTGGGCCCTACCCTTTTTGTCTCGATGGAAGACGGACAGGTCATCTCCTTCAACATTTCGAAAGATGACTTTTCACTGTCCAGCCGGAAAAGCGTCACCCTTGGGAGCAGGCAAGCTGGCTTGCATGTTCTCCCCAGGCCCGACGGCGAGGGCGTGAGTAACGTCTTCGCCACAACGGAACATTCGAGTCTCATTTACAGCTCGGAGGGTCGCATGATATACTCGGCTGCGACGGCAGAAGATGTCAACTACATTGCCCCCTTCGACTCGGAAGCTTTCCCGGGTGCCATTTTCCTCGCTACGGACAAGAATGTCCGAATCGCTCACATCGACGCGGAGAGGAGAACGCATGTCAATCCACTTCCGTTGCGGGAGACGGTGCGCAGAGTCGCATATTCACCATCTTTACGTGCTTTCGGCATTGGCACCATTCGCCGAGAGCTCGTGAACAATGAGGAGCTTGTGACAAGCAGCTTCCAGCTAGTCGACGAAATTGTTCTCGGTGTGGTCGGGAAGCGTTTCCATCTCGACGGGGCCGGTTCCACAGAGCTGGTTGAAAGTGTCCTCAGAGCCGAACTCCCAGATAGCACCGGTGAGCCCTCCGAAAGGTTTGTCATCGGAACCAGCTTCATCGCCGACCCAGAAATGGGCGAGAACAGTGACGTCAAGGGCCGAATTTTGGTTCTGGGCGTAGACTCGGACAAGAACCCTTACCAAATCGTCAGTCACGAACTGAAGGGCGCATGCCGGAGTCTAGCTGTGATGGGAGACAAGATCGTTGCCGGACTTAGCAAGACGGTGGTGGTCTACGACTACGTCGAAGACTTTTCAACTTCGGGTGGACTCCGGAAACTGGCCACCTTCCGGCCCTCAACATTCCCGGTCGATCTCGACGTCAATGGAAACATGATTGGCGTTGCCGACCTGATGCAGTCGATGACTTTGCTCGAGTTCATCCCCGCGCAGGACGGAGATAAAGCAAAGCTTGTCGAGCGCGCACGCCATTTCCAACATATCTGGGCGACCTCGGTCTGCCATCTGGAGGGTCATTCATGGCTGGAGGCGGATGCGCAGGGTAACCTGATGGTGCTTAGGAGAAATCCTGATGCTCCAACCGAGCACGACCAGAAGCAAATGGAAGTCACAAGTGAGATCCATCTCGGAGAACAGGTTAACAAGATCCGACCGCTGGCTATTACTCCTAACGAGAGCGACGCCATCGTGCCGAAAGCGTTCCTGGGAACGGTGAGATGACACTAGCCAATCGTCGCATCGTTCGAAGCTAACAATTCGCAGGTCGAGGGCTCACTCTATGTCTTCGCAGATATTAAAGCAGAGTACCAGAGTCTGCTTTTGCAGTTTCAAGAGAGACTGGCCGAGGTCGTGAGGACACTGGGACAAGAATCGGATCCAGGTGGCGGGCTCTCGTTCATGTCGTGGAGAGGATTCCGCAACGCGAAACGGGAAGCCGATGCGCCATTCCGTTTTATCGACGGCGAGTTGATTGAGAGATTCTTGGACTTGGACGAGGAAACACAGCAAGCTGTCGTCCAGGGACTGGGCCCGACGGTCGAGAGCATGCGCAACTTGGTAGAGGAGCTGAAGCGCATGCACTAAAGCGACATATGCAGATGCATGATAGAGGGTACTCAGCAAAGCGGCTTTGATACATGGCCGCTGTCAGCTGCCCGGATAATGTTGAATGAGCGAAATATTAGAACTGATGATATTACAAGACATTTTGAGGCTGTCGAAAGACAGACTCGTTCAATTGGTTCTGTTGCGGTGTGTGAATGGGCGTGCGGAGCGGTGCCTGGATTTCCACCTCATGATGCAATGGTTTATTGGGGGTCTTGCAGCTATCCACAACAGTTTAACCACGACTGGCGCCACTCCGGAAAGGGCCGGGTATGAGCTGTCTCCACCAGCCAATCAACAATCACCAATTTCACAACGTTCTGCCTCAGGCCGCCATACCAGAAAGCTTTCGGCAATCCTCAAACCACAGCATCACGAAAAAAGACGCTCTCCTGCCCAAACGTCATCCCTCAATTGCATCCCGCAACCAACCACCCAAACCCTCTCCCCTCCTCCCCCACGGAACGCACGAGATGGCGCCCCTCGCACACGCTTCCCGCACCTGCCTGCGCCAACTGGCGCGCAGCAGCCCGTCCGCGGCGACGGCCGCCCGCGCCCTCAGCACCTCGGCCGCCCGGAACGACGCCACCTCTTCGAGCTACTCGAGCCCCTTCACCGGTGCCCAGAAGGGCAACAGCATCCCCGACTTCAGCAAGTACATGAGCAAGGGCAGCCCCGCCGGCAACCACCTCATCTCCTACTTCATGGTCGGCACCATGGGCGCCATCACCGCCGCCGGCGCGAAGTCCACCGTCCAGGGTAGGGACGCCCTTTCTCTCCGTCCCCGGAAACCATTGGGAGGATTTGGATCGATACGCGACGAATTGGAGGACAAGGGATATGAATTGGAAGCGAACGATGGCTGACGGAGTGTTTCTTTTTTCCCCAACTGCAGAGTTCCTCGTCAACATGTCCGCCTCCGCCGACGTTTTGGCCATGGCCAAGGTCGAGGTCGACCTCAACGCCATCCCTGAGGGCAAGAACGTGAGTGGCCTGATTCCAAGTCTCGAGTTCGAGCGAGCGAGTCCGGGACTTGCGAAAGCTGACGATTGGGGATACACAGGTCATCATCAAGTGGAGAGGCAAGCCCGTCTTCATCCGTCACCGCACCCAGGCCGAGATCGACGAGGCCAACAAGATCAACGTTGCCTCCCTCCGCGACCCCCAGACCGATGATGACCGTGTCAAGAACCCCGAGTGGCTCGTCATGTTGGGTACGTATCCCTATTACGCCGACATCTCACAAATGCGGGATGCTGTGAGGTTCAGCCGGAGCCTTGGTCGGACCGGACTCGATCGAATACATTGCCCCGGGCGGCCAAGGATCCGGTATACCGAAGCCACACGTGAGCTAACATTCTCTTTTCTGCAGGTGTCTGCACGCACTTGGGTTGTGTCCCCATCGGCGAGGCCGGCGACTACGGCGGTTGGTTCTGCCCCTGCCACGGATCCCACTACGACATCTCCGGACGTATCAGGAAAGGACCCGCCCCCCTCAACCTCGAGATCCCCGAGTACGAATTCCCCGAGGAGGGCAAGCTGGTCATCGGTTAAGCACCCACCATGTACGAGTATCAAGACGGAGAACAAAGAGAGACGGGCGGGGAGATCAAAGGGCCGCGCCCCTCCCTTTGTGGAGGTGAAGCGGTTCTAATGGCAACAAACTACCAACTAGAGAACTCTTTTCTTTTTTTTTTGCATCGGAGACGCTTTTATGGTGCTTTGGGGGTTTGGGTTCCAGAAAGTGTCGAAGAGAGAGAAGAGGTTCATTTTCCCTTTTCTTAGACGTGTCCCGGGCAGAATAATGCCGTTGTACAAAAGTCACAGAGCGTCCAGGAACAATGAGTAGCCTCGCAACTTCATTATAGCCAAAGTGGGGAGGCCCAGGTTTGTGACTTGTACGCGTGGGTGCGATTTTGCTGATCCCAGCACGGGGAGACCGCTTCGACTTGCGGTCGCCGGATAGACGTGACGGCAGCGAGCGATCGGCACCATTGATCGGATGACAGCCCTCAAACTCTTCCGGGCGGTCTCGGTACCATGGAACGACAGAACTCGGTAGCACCCGGCGGTTCACAGGCGACACGACGGACCAGTCTTATAGATCACAGTCAAGATGCTGGTTGATGGCGGGACCTGCGGGGCCGATCAGACTCGAGCCGCCCGTTTGCGACGGCGAAGGGCCCAAGTGGCTTGATGGTGGTGGCGCACGAACGAACGTGATGGCACGAAGCTCATGCCGTCGTCGGCTGACCCATCGGTTCTGAGATCGTCCCAAACACTACCGCGCCATCTCCCAGAACGCAGCACACGACGAAGATCCACGGGGAGTGGGCTGGTTGGAGGCGCGGCGCGACGAGCTTACGCCTTCGGTCCGCGAAACCGACACTGATGGAGACTTGAAGAACTTGGACAGATGTCAGACCTGCCTCCAGCCCCCGACAAAAAAAAAGGAGGAAACGGAAATGTTTGGAGGAGAGCTGGGCAGTTGCAGGTTTGCTGGGCTTGCCGCTCGGGACATGGAACGGGGAAAAGAGGGTCCTCTTGTTGGGTTACGCGGGTCGTGAAAATAGACTACCCTTGCCCAGCCAGCTTTCTTCAAAATTTTGGGTTATTAGACTTGCGGGGATGTCCTCTTCAGTTCTCTGCATCTCGGAGTAGATTTGCTTTTTCTCCGGTGATGGGTTTCTTGCTTGATGAGTTTTCAGGACTGAGTGGATTCTGTTAATGGTCCTGGGGCGTTTTCCTCTCTTGCTTCACCGTCTGAAGTCATGCGGAAGAAGATCGACGCGCTTCGGATGTGTTATGGGATGACATGTTTTAGGCATTATAAGAGATCTTTTTTATTGTTCACTGACTATGGACTCAATTATCAAGATCTAGACAACCCCCGAGCAAGATGACGGTTATTCGTATTCTTGACTTGATGGCGTTGTGATCCATGTTGCCTGAGCAGCAGCAACAGCGCTGACCGTTTGGACAGGGGCTCGTGACCCCAGGACCCCAGCAACAACCCCTACGGCCCCACCAGCAACACCGAAAGGCCAATTAGGGCCCGTGGAAAGGCGGCTCGGGGCCTGGATGAGACGCTGTTCCGCGACAGCTGCCGTCTGATTTCCGCTCGCCTCAAACTCTGTTCGACTTCAGCACCCTCCCTCCTCCCCGCCAAGCGGCCCAGGGGTGACGGACCACAGCTTGAATTGCTGATCGGCTTTTGGCTGGAGTGCTGAGGCTCCTTTTGAGTTTTTTCGAGGTGACGTTTTGGATGTTTGTGTATAAGTTATTTGGTCACTGGTGCTCATCGAGTGATGAGCGTGTTACAGGCTCAATGAGAGCCATCCGGAAAGGTGTGGAAAACACAACCAATTCGGGCAACTAGGGAGATCTCGTTGTTGAAGATACTCGCTTAGTAGAGCCTGAAGTTCAACCTTCCTTAACTCCGCCTCTCTGATCAGCCAAACCCCCGAAACAGGTCAGTTACCTGTCACCTGCCATGGGCAAGCCGCCTGTCATCATGGGATGGACGAACTCTTGGCTCGCACGCTCGGCCATGCATCGCGTGTCCCTTCTCCTGTCCAAGTGGGCGAGCCGTATCGGAGCGCGGCCCAGCCGACATTCCACTACCCACCCAGGGACTGCAGTCTCCGAGCTCCTAACCGCCAAGCCGCATCACCACCCCGGACGGGCTGCCGTCGGCGTGGAGGCCCTTCGAGGATCGGCGCGCTCTCTTTCCACAAGCGAGCGTCCAGGGGATGGCGGCCGGCGACGTCCATTGTTGGGATGATGAGACGAAGAAGGGGGGATGAAGATGCTGTGCGGCCTGGGCGTTGACATTGGTTTGCCCATCTTCTTGCCTGGCCTTTCTCGCTCGATATATAACAGTGTAGTAGTTCTCTTCCAGAACAAGAGATTCTTCTGCTTCTATATCGAGCAATCAACCGACCTTTCCCTTCTCTTTCTCCTTCGTTCAGTTCTGGGAACTTTGCATTCTTCTCCTGGTTTCTTGCCATTCTTTTCTTGTTGCCTCAACTCCAAACCTTCTGGGCCGGCCCTCATTCTTTGGACCTTTTCTGTGTACTTTATCAACCTTTTTGTGCTTTTCTTCCTCAACCGGTTCGATTCGAAAACAGGAACCCCCGAGACAAAACTCTCATCATGAAGTTCCAAACCCCCACCGCCGCCCTCGCATCGGCCGCCCTCCTAGGCCTCGCCGCCGCCGAGGTGCCCCAGGAACACTCCCACGAAAAGTACCTCGTGGCCGTCAACCAGCTCCTGGCGCAGGACAACCCGAGCAACATCGTCGACGCCGTCTTCGGCCTGCTCGGCAACGCCGCCGCCGCCGAGGGCGCCGGCGACATCACCAACCTCGACTGCCTGCACCAGGCCACGGCCGACTCGGCCTTCTCCACGGCCAAGGCCGCCGGCGACGTCGACGGCATGGCGAGCGCGCTCGTCTTCCGCGCCATCGAGCGCAACACGGGCGCCGTCGGTCTCAAGAGCGTCATCTGCGACGAGACGGCCGTGAACCCCGAGATTGCAGCCCTCAGCCAGCACCAGGACCCCGCGTCCGAGGGCGCTGCCGAGGAGAACAAGGCTATCACGCTGGAGCTCGCGAGGCAGCTTGCTGCTGTCGGTGCGGACCCGCTGCTGGCGCTTGAGTCGGGCACCTTTGAGCCCGGTGACGTGAGTTACACTTCGATGATGAGAAAGTTTGAAGTAGAGAAAGTGCTGACTGGTTCTCAAGCTGAACGACGCTACCGGAGCGGGAAACACCTGCGACGACATCGACGACCCCGAAGGGTGCATCTTCACCAAGGGCCTGCTCGTCGAGGACGCCACGCCCGAGGAGATCCAGGCCGCTGTTGCTGATGTCGCCGGCGGCGCCGGCGGCAACGCCGGAAACGCAGGGAACGGCACCGCGACCGATGGCGCTGGTAAGCCATGCTACGAGAGTCTCTGCAGTTAGTCGTATGTAGCTAACTTTCGTTCAACACAGGCTGCGCTGCCACCAACTCCACCGTCGCTGCTCACAGGAGGAGGGTCCGCCGCACCTCCAACAGCCTCTCCGTCGTCCGCCGCAGCTCTGCCCGCGACGTAAAGGTCGCCGCCCGGGGCTCTGGCAACGGCAACGGCAACGGCAACGGCAACGGCAACCCTGGAAACAACGGCAACAACCAGAATGGCAATGGCAACGCTGGCAACGATGGCGCCGCCAACGATAATGCGGGAAACAACGCCGACAACGCGGCCGACAACGGCAATGGAAACGGCAACGCCAACAACCAGAACCAGAACAACGGCAACGCTGATGATGCTGGCGATGCTGTCAACGACAACACTGGCAATAACAACAACGCTAACAACCAGAACAATGGCAATGACAACAACCAAAACAACGGCAATGGCAACAACCAAAACAACGGCAATGGCAACAACCAAAACAACGGCAATGGCAACAACCAAAACAACGGCAATGGCAACA
>WIGM01000492.1:0-16758 GCA_014235935.1 Colletotrichum musicola | reverse complement strand
AACCAAAACAACGGTAACGCTGACGATGCCGCCGCTGATGCTGATGCCGAGGATGCTGTCAACGACAACGGCAATGCTGACGACACTGGTGCTGACGACGCTGCTGATGGGGTTGATGACAGCACTGGAAACGGCAACAACAACAATCAGAACCAGAACGGTAACAACAACCAGAACGGCAGCAACCAGAACGGCAACAACCAGAACGGCAACAACCAGAACGGCAACGCCGACGCCGACGCCGACGCTGACGCCAACAACGGAGGCAACGGCGCCGCCACCGGCACCGCGGACGTCCAGACCTTCACCGGCAACCTCGGCGGCCCCCCTCCCCCCGTGGTCTCCTCCGCCGCCGACAAGCCCTTCGAGGTCAACGGCGACACCTTCCTCAACGCCGGCGCGGCCCTCCAGCGCTCCTGCGCCGTGCAGCACAACGCCTGCGCCAACGCCGCCAACTCCGGGTCCGCGGACGTCAGCGTGGCGGACTGCGACGCGCAGGAGGACGACTGCCTCGCGGCGGCGTCGCTCAAGAAGCTGCGCCGCTCGTCGAGCGTCGGCTCCCAGGGCCGCCGCATGCGCATCGCGAGCCGTAGCACGGTCAAGTCCCGCCAGGCCGGGCTCGACTTCGGCGAGTGCCAGGACCCCAGCATCCAGTTCGTCGAGGGCCTGGACGGGCGCCAGGAGGCCTCGTTTGGCCCCGCCGGCGACTTCCAGCACGGCTCCGCGCTGAACATCAACATCATCAGCAGCTTCGTCTGCGGGCAGCTGCAGTCGCGGTGCAAGGCGGGCGACGAGGCCGTCGCTGCCTGTGAGGAGGGACAGGCTGACGCCCAGGGCCTGGAGGGCCAGGCTGCGGCTGACGCTTTCAACGCCGCTCTCGGTCTCTAAGGTGGGGACTTGTTGAGTGTTCTGTTGGAGTTTGATCAGTAATACCGAGGGCATACATTAGCTGGTAGAATTAAATCATGATGAGACGATTATCTTGGCTACGAATCCGTTTGAAAGTTTTCAGATGTCTACACAAGTATGTGATAATAACAATGTTTCTGCAATCTCACATCTCTGAAACAGGTTCTAGATGGTTGGCTGAGTGGGATAACACATGGAGACTCTTATTCTACGCCCCCAAGCTAAATAAATAGTCAATAAAGACAGGCAGCAGCGACAACGACAGCAATGCCGACGGACGACGACAACAGCGACGATGACGGACAACAGGAAAGTAATAGACAATAGCAGCAATAACGAACGGGACTAGTGATAAGAAATAACAGCAATAAGGGAAAGCAGTAGCGGGCTAGTACGAGGGAAGATCGAAATACTGGACCTAGGGGTGTGGAATAAAAGACAGCTAAAAGATGCTGATGGAATACAGCAGAATACTTTCGAGAGTATTCAAGAACAGAAAGGAGAATACTCGTCAATGACGAAGTTCATAAAATTACGTTTAAAGGTTCTTGTCCACTGGCAGTTGCTTGACATGGTTTTGCTTGCCGCCAATGAGGATCAATTGTGGGCGTTTTTCATGCGGTGGTCCCGAGTCGTGGTCGCAGCGCAGCGCATCTCCAGTGACACTCCACCTCTCCAAAATATTCGCACCTGCCAAATTTTCACCTCACCTCGCCTCACATCCTCAAGACCCGGCCAACATTTATCACAAAATACGTCTTCCTGGTAGAGATCATCACGCAGCATCCGGATATTAACTGGCCATGGCCACCTTTGATTATTCAAGCCTCGCCCTTGGCGACAGAGACTTTCGTCTCCTCAAGCTGTCGCCAGCTCCAAACGCCGACGAGCCCCTCAATGGCGAACTCCTCGTTCGCTCCATCGACCCCTACGTCGAGGAGGCCAGCAAGCACGCCGAAGGGGAAGAGCTGTCCGAGACGGCTGACTCGTATGAGGCCGTCTCATACGCCTGGGGTTCCGAGGAAAAGCCCCGCCGCATCACCATCGCCAGCGCCGAGGCCGCCATCACCGAGAACCTCTTCCACTGCCTCCGCCGCCTGCGCTTCCAGGACCGTCCCCGTCTGCTCTGGGTCGACGCCCTGTGCATCAACCAGTCCGACAATGAGGAGAAGCAGTCGCAGGTCCTCCTCCTGCACGGCGTCTACGTCGGCGCCCGGCGCACCCTGGCGTACCTTGGCGAGGAGGCCGACGGCAGCAGCGAGGCGATGGACCTGATCGAGCGGTACTGGCGCGTCAACATCCCCAAGGAGCTCAACGCCGGCGCGCGTGCGTTCCTCGAGGACGCCATCGGCGAGCCCGTGGCAGACGCCCCCACGGGAGCCGAGGCGGAACTGCCCGCCGAGGGCGACAGCAAGTGGCTCGCCGTTTCGCGATTCTGGAACCGGGCGTGGTTCAAGCGTGCGTGGATTGTGCAGGAGTTCATCCTCGCGCGGGATGTGGTGATGATCTGCGGCGGCAAGGAGGCGAGCTGGAAGCAGCTGTGGCCCGCGACTATCGCCATGGAGGACCCGGAGAGCCCACCCTGGCCGCTCGTCGACGACGCCGGCAACGAGGCCGACAGCGCCAACGATGTGATGAGCAGCATGGCGCAGAGGCTAAGGTTCTACCAGCTCGGTTCCATGAGGGGAGCTGCACGGGGACACGATGACGACCATGGCCACGACCATGAGCACGGAGGCGGCTGCTGTGGAGGCCACGCACATAGCGAGGAGGAGGAGGAGGAGGAGGAGGAGCAGGAGCACAAGCACGATGATGTCGAGAGCGAAGACGGCGACGAGGGAGAATGGGAGGATGAGGACGACGACCCGAAGCGCTCAACGGACCTCCTGAGCCTCCTGCTGTCCTTCCGCGAGGTCGAGGCCTCCGACCCCCGCGATCTCTACTACGCTCTCCTCGGCTTGGCTGCCGACGGCGACAGGGAGGAGTTCCAGCCGGACTACTCCGAGACCTTTGAGGAGACGGCCCTCCGCTTCGGCCGCACCCTTCTCCACGAGGCCTACAGTGAGGAGCTGCTGGACCACGCGGGCATCGCGGAGCACCTGAACGGCAACGCCACCAAGTTCCCCTCCTGGCTGCCCGACTTCCGACGGCCCTGGCGACGTATGACGGTCGCCGACGCCGCCGAGTCCGAGGCCGCGGGCGAGACGGACTTCGACTTCGGCTTTGACCCCAACGACGACGAGGACGTGCTGCTGCTCCGCGGCGTCAAGGTGGACACCATCGCGCAGGTGAGCGGCGTGCCGCGCGCCGCCCACCGGCACACGGAGCGCCCGGCTCTGTGGGTCAAGAAAGACATGCTCACCCTCTCCGAGCAGCTGGCCAAGATCCCCGGGTTCGAGAGCGCGGCCTACCCGACGGGCGAGTCCGGGCTCGAGGCGGTCCTGCGCACGCTCACCTTCTTCCAAGCCGAAGGCGGCGAGGGCGAGATTCCCGCGGCGACGCTGTCGCTGGCGTACCGGTTCTGCACCGCCATCGAGGAGGACGACCTCGACCCGGAGCGGAAGGAGCGCGACGGCCTGCGCCGCGAGGTGATGCTCTCGGGCGCGACGGAAGAGGAGGCGAACGAGGCGCTCGTGGCGGCGGCGCAGATTCTCATCAACAGCATCTTCACGACGCGGTCGGCGCTGGACCTGGTGCTCGCCCGAGGCGGGAAGTACGTGGGCATGGTCCCCGACGGCACCGAGGCGGGCGACGAGGTGTGGGTGGTGAAGGGATGCAATGCGCCGTTCGTGCTGCGGAAGAGCGCGGAGCGGGAGGGCCTGATGCGCATCGTGGGCACGGCGTACGTGCACGGCATCATGGATGGCGAGGCGGTCGAGGGCGTCGAGTTCGAGCCCGTCTCGATCCACTGAGCGCCGGGCGAGTTTCATATGAGGATTTCATGACGGCATGACACGGGGTACGGGGTAGAGGAAAAATAAAGGGGTTAAGGAAAAATAAAATAGAGGTTTAGACTTGGTCTCCTTTTGCTACCTTTTGTATGTAATGGCACGGACGAGGGCGTGCAGTGCATGTAGATGTGCCATATCGTGCGGCGGCACTCAGTCCCTTTGGTGTCGGTGACAACACCTCGATAGAGCTACAATGCTATTGCTTTCCTACTATGACTACTCGAACATTAGGGGGATAGCGACGATGGCCACGACGGTTCATGAAATCGGACAGTAGACTCGTGGCCGGGACGGCACGGACTTGAGTGTGGGTCTAACCGGAGCCGCTAGCGGGCCGCGACCGTCGGACGCGTGGCTTGCGTTGTAGGCGTCATAGATGATCATCGGCCGATGCGAGCTTGCTTTTGACGGTGATGATGTAGTCTTTGTTTCTAATATGCCAAAGGGTTCAAAATGGGCAGCTCGTCCCGCCGTATGTTGACAACTCGCTTCATCCATCCGACCAGATCCATTCCAAATATCGCCAAAACTCCGCGCCGAGCATTCTCAGCATCTCTTGAATTCAACATGCCTTCGTCCAAGGGGAAGCCCACTGATCCCGAGCTCAGAGAGGAGATTAAAGAGGGTGCGTGTGTATCTACTATGGATGAGCCTGCCTGCTGACCGGCCACTCTAGAGATCAAGCAAGAGCCGAACAAGTCTGGCGGTGGCGAGGGGCAGTGGTCAGCATGGAAGGTAAGCTCGCCCATTTCTGAGACGCTGTCATTCAAGTCTTATCTTTCAGGATACTCACGCGCAATACAGGCCTCTAAGCTCGCTAAGGAATACGAGAAGCAGGGCGGGGACTACGAGAATGAGGCGGGGTCCAAGAACGAGCCCAAGAAGGGAGAGCCCCAGAAGAAGAGCGAGAGCAAGAAGAAGGCAGAGACGGAGGGTTAGACCGTGATAAGCGGATAGATGAAATAGGAAACTTGTTAATCGTTAATACCATATGCAGGAATTGGCGCGTGATGCGGGCGATACGAGTTTACCGTGCCGCACTTCCGGAACCCATGCCAAGACCACATATCGCTCACGGAATCTCACCTTTCATCACATACATCCCCAAAACCATCATGACACAAGCCACCGAAGAAGACACTTTCGGCGAGACCAGCGAAGACGAGGACGACTTCTGGACACCTCTCCAGCAAGCTTCTCGCTCCGGCGACCTCCCCGCCGTCCGCGTCCTCCTTGCATCCGGAGCGGACGTCAACGCCCCGGCGCGGGGGTACTACGGCCGGACGGCGCTGCAAGCCGCCTGCGCGGGGTCCCACGGGGCCGTCGCGAGGGTTCTCCTCGAGGCTGGGGCGGACGTCGAGGCAGCCCCGGGAAACAACGACTCGCGGAACGCGCTGCAGCTGGCGTGCGGCGCGGGCGAAGATGCGCTCGAAGTGGTGGAGATGCTGCTCGCCGCGCGGGCGGACGTCAACGCGCCGGCGGCTCGGTACTCCGGCAGAACGGCGCTGCAGTCCGCCTCGGGCGCGGGGTTGGCAGATGTAGCGAGGTTACTGCTCCGTCACGGGGCGGATGTGAACGCTGTCCCGGCGACGACGGCGGGGAGGACGGCTCTACAAGCCGCTGCGGCGGAGGGACGGAGCACCGAGATCGTCATGCTACTGCTCCAAGCCGGGGCGGACGTCAACGTCCCGGCCTGTCGACACAAGGGCTTCACGGCGCTGCAGGCAGCCTGCCTCCGGGGCGACGAGGCCATGGTCCGAGTACTCCTAACGGCCGGGGCGCAGCCCGACGCCGAGGGGAGCCGGTACAAGGGCGGACGGGCGCTGCACGCGGCTGCCTCGGGGGGCCACGTGCGCGTGTGCGAGGTGCTGTTGGACGCCGGGGCCGATGTCGATGGGCGATCTGGCGGTGGCCGTGGTGGTGGGCAGACGGCGATGCAGAGCGCGGCGGCGGGGGGGCACGGCGGGGTCGTGAGGGCGTTGAGGGACAGGGGGGCGACGGGAATGGAAGGTGGAGGGACGATGTTGTTTGATAGAGTTTGAGGTTGCGATTCAGGTGGTTGGAGGGATCGAGATAGGGACGAGGTTCCGAGTGGATGGGGGCTTCGGGATGGGTTCCGGTGGGGAGCAATGGTTCGATAATGTTGTTTGCTGTTGTTGATTCATAATAAGCGGTAGATAGGCGTTGTTGTTTATCCTCCTTCTGAGTTAGTGAGTACTAAGATACGTCTAATTCATGAATGAGATTCTAGCAGTAAGACGGACTGTGTCGCAACGGGCGCATGGACGAACAACAACACCGTCAAGACAAACGGCCAAGCCAGATCACACCGACGCGGCGCTTCGTCCGGAAGTTCAGCCAAGTCAGCCGACTTGAAAAAGGCCAGGGAATCCCTTCGTTCGAAGATGCAGCCATGGCTCTAGTTTGCTCGTCGTCCTTCTTGTGAAGCGTGTACGGCGTAAGATACTTACGACAAGTACCTCTGTACCTGTGTATCTTGGTATTTGAGGGCAGAAGAGGTAGGTGCTGTGTGCGGGGCGGAGCCAATTCCACCTGCCCCGCCCCCGCTACGCCCGCGTCAAGCCGGCCCCCGGCCCCGCCTATCGTCGGTTTACGCCGGCTCGGCGTCCCTCCCCGGGCACCTGCCCATTGCGATGGCGCGCGCCTCTCCGCACCGGCGAGCGGGAACCTTTGCTACCTCTAGTATACTGCACACCCCCCCCCTCTCTGTTAGATACCCAACGATTGCAAAACAATTACCTAAAAAAAGGGTCACCAGAGTTCCAGGGCACAGGAACAGAAAAGAAACCGACGCTTTCGAAACCCCGATCCCTGGGACCAAGGCGTGTGTACCACGATACCATGGTACCTACATGCTGTATTGTCTTGGAATACCGCATCTCCCGTCAGCCCGCTAGCTCTCATCCTCGTGACGTAAGACCAGGCTTAACATCAGGGGACCTGCTGACACCTTTCCCGGTGAGACTTGGTACAGCGTAGTGCCCGTCCGTCGTCGTTTGCTGGCTCCGTCGTGCCACGCCGGTCCGTAAAAGTCGCCCGGGACAGAGGGATAGAGAGAGGGCTTGAACACACCCCGGCGCTTGTCCTCAATCGTGGGGTTTGCTGGGTCTTCCCCGCCATGTTTCCTGCGATCGAGGGCGTCTGGTGGGGCAGACGGTCCGTCACACCTCGAGTTTTGACGGGCGTCGATAAAGGGACTGTGCTTTGTCCGCATGCATTCCTATCCTGAGGCTGTTTGATTGCTGGTTTCTCTCTTCCTTTCTCTCTTCAATCTTTCCTTCTTCAATATTCTTCCCGTGACGTGTATGGTCCACTGGAAAAGATCCCAATTGACGAACCAACATCCATCACAGAAAGACAAGACACTCAAAGAAACAGAAGACAGAAACAGCCAAAATGGGCTCAACCCAAGCAGACCTCGTCCTCGCCCAGCCCACCGACGCGGAGCGCATCCGCGTCTGGACCTCGACGCACCAGAAATGGGGCGCCGCCCTCGAGCTCGACGACTACCTCCGCCGCGAACAGTACCTCACCACCGTGCCTATGAGCCGGAACGGCGGCATCACCCAGTGGATCCTCACCGACCCCTCCCTGCCCCCCGACGAGCGCCCCATCTACTCCTCCTGCGAGAGCATCCGCAAGCGCGCCCTCGCCGCCCGCCCAGACGGCTCCGTCGCCGAGGCCGTCGCCCACGGCATCGCCTCCGTCTTCACCGAGCCGGAGCACCGCGGGAAGGGCTACGCCTCCACCATGATGGGCCTGCTCGGCCCGCACCTCGGCGGGTGGCAGGGCGAGCGCATGGCCAAGGGGGAAAAATGGGGGGATATCAAGGACGGCGAGGTCGCCTTCTCCGTGCTCTTCTCCGACATCGGGAAGAAGTTCTACGCGAAGCAGGGCTGGCACCCCTACGACAGCACGCACCTCTCCTTCCCGCCTCAACCTGCCACCGCCGATAAAGCAACCAGCAAGGCCAAGCCCGTGGGCTACCACGAGCTCGCGGAGCTCGCCTCCGTCGACGAGAAGCTCCTCCGCGCGCGCCTGTCCAAGGCGTCCAAGGACAGCAGGGCCCGCGTCGCGCTCCTCCCGGACATCGACGCCGTGCTCTGGCACCTGATGCGCGAGGACTTCATGACGAAGCACATCTTCGGCAGGACGCCCACCGTCCGCGGCGCCGTCGTCGGGGACCCCGGGCGCCGCGTCTGGGCCGTCTGGACGCGGGGCTACTACGGCGGGCTGAAGAAGCCCGAGGGCAACACCATGCACGTCCTGCGGCTGGTCGTAGAGGACGAGGCGGGCGCCGACGACGCGTACGTGCAGGCCGCCGTCGAGGACCTGCTGAGCCTCGCGAGGGCCGAGGCCGCGGAGTGGAAGGTCAACAACGTCGAGCTGTGGAACCCGGAGCCCAGGATCAGGCGGCTGGTCGAGGAGGCCGGCATCCCGCACGAGTTCGTCGAGCGGGAGACGGACAGCATCGCGAGCCTGATGTGGTACGGCGACGGGGACGTCGAGTGGGTGCTCAACGAGAAGTTTGGCTGGTGTTAGGCATACGGTTCCAAGCATCATCATACGCACAGCAGATAGCATCTTTCCGAGCGGAGACTTTTCGTCTTTTTTTCACTTTTTGCATTATTCGGAACGGAAACCCAAGAGGGACTCCCGGCGCGGGATGGTTCTGTATACAGGACGGACAGTCCGAATCGGCATGGCAAGGTATCATTAACAAATGATCTATGAACCGTCTAACCTTGATCACTCCCATGAAAACATTGGCCCATTTTGTTGTTGTTTTTTACTTGCACATCATCATTCGTCGCCCCCCCGCCTCAGTGGCCGTGGCCGTCGTCCTGCTCTCCCCTCTGCTCGGGATCCAGCTTGATCAGGGTGTCGATGCGCATGATGCTGATGCACGCCTCCACGGCGCTCTTGAGCTGCCTGATCTTGCTGATGCTGGGCTCCAGGATGCCCGCCTTGA
This sequence comes from Colletotrichum musicola, assembly GCA_014235935.1. Classification (NCBI taxonomy): domain Eukaryota; kingdom Fungi; phylum Ascomycota; class Sordariomycetes; order Glomerellales; family Glomerellaceae; genus Colletotrichum; species Colletotrichum musicola. The sequence goes on along the minus strand of WIGM01000492.1, from coordinate 7,905 downwards.
CCTCGTCGATGACCTTGCCGCGCGTCAGGTCGAGTCCGTAGTTCTTGTACGCCTTCTTGCGAGCGACAATCTTCTCGTCCTCGTTCGCCTCGCCCTCCTGGATGCGCTGCGAGAGCGCGTGCCTGGAGCGGAGCTGCGCGACGAGCTCTGACGCGTCCTTGGCCGCGTTGACGGCCAGGGTCTTGGGGATGACCAGCAGGGACTGCGCGAACTCGCCGATGGCCAGCTGCTCGCGGGAGCCAACGGTGCCGGCAAACTCCTCTAGGTAGATGTGGAGCGCCGTCTCGACGGCACCGCCTCCGGGGACGATGCTGCCGCTCTCGAGCGTCCTCTTGACGGCGTTGAGCGAGTCGTGGATCGATCGCTCCATCTCGTCCAGGGTGAAGTCGTTGGGTCCGCGGAGGATGATGGATGCCGAAGAGTGCGTCTTGGTGCCCTTGACGAGAATGCACTCGTCGTCCGAGATGCGCTCCTGGACAACCTCCTCGGCGTGTCCGAGGTACGCCGGGTCGAACTTCTCGTCGCCGTTGAGGTCGGACAGTGTGCTGAGCAGGGTGGCGCCGGTGGCCTTGGCGATCCGGCGGAGGTCCTCCTTCTTGCATCTGCGCACACCCATAGCACCCTTCTCGACGAACGCCTTCAGAACCATGTCGTCGATACCCTTGGTGGTAAGGATGACGTTGGCGCCGGCCTTGAGGATCATGTCTACCCTCTCCAGGATCATGCCGGACTCTCTCGCGCGGATCTGCTCCAGCTGGGACGGGTCGTCCACCGTGATCTGGACGCCCAGCTTCATGCGCTCCTTCTGCAGGTTCATGTCCAACACCGCGATCTTGGCATCTTGTATTCTCGTCGGCATGGCCTGCGAGGCGACTGTGCAGTTGAGGGCGTAGCCCTTGACGAGGACGGACTCGAGGGAGCCCTTGCCGTGGGCCTTGAGGATGTTGACGGCCTTGACGGGGTATTTCGTCTCGTTGCGGTTGTTCGTCGTCTTGACGGCCAGCATGCCGTCGACGACCATGTTGGCGAAGAAGTCGGAGTCGGCGCCGATGATCTTGCTGGACATGGAGGTCTTGGCGATGTTGATGAGGGATTCGCGGCCGAGGTTCTCGACCTTGATGCTGATGTTCTCGTTCATGTACTTGACAGCCTCACGGAGAGCGAGTCTGTAGCCGGTGATGATGGTGGTGGGGTGTATGCGGTTCTTCATCAGCTCGTTTCCTCTGCGCAGCAGCTCGGCCGCAATCAGGACGACCGAGGTGGTGCCATCGCCGACCTCCTTGTCTTGTTGTTGTGCCAGGTCGACCAAGATCTTGCCGGCGGGGTGCTCGACGTCGAGCAAGCTGAGGATGGTAGCGCCGTCGTTCGTGACCGTGACGTCCTGCGGTATGGGTGAGCGGGGTCCAGGGGGGAGGGGTCCGCCGAACCTACACCGATGTCGTCCACCATCATCTTATCCAGGCCGCTGGGGCCGAACGAGCTCTTGACGACATTTGCGATGGCCTGGGTCGCGAGGACTGTGCAAGTTTGTCAGCAAGCCGTCGGGCTGGAGCTGCGACTGGGGCGCTTCGCGGGGGCAGCGTACCGTTCTGGTCTCGAATGTCGGAGCCGGAAATCTTCTGGCCGCCCAGGAAAAGGGTGCCGCTCCCTGACTGCTCGAACATGGAAGCCATTTTTGCGCCTCACTGCCTGCAGAGATCGTAAATCGCGGGATGGAGGTGGTGGATGGTAGGGGCGGTTTTGGGAGGAGCTCGTCGGTGTGTGCCTGTCGACAGCGATAGAAGCTTCTGCGCTGTGCCTGCCTTGTCCCCTCGACCGCCCGACACAACTTTTTTTCGGATCCGGGGTTGTTCCAGGCACCGGGATGTGGCTGATGAGGGACCTGGGTACCTGCGGGTAGCTGATAAGGGCCGTGTGAGATTCCACCATACCCACACAGTCAATTGGGCGGTGAACACTACCTAGGTAGGTATCTCTGCAAGGGGCCTTTTATTCGACACCCCTAGATTGAGTATTTCATATCCCATCCAGCCATGCCAGCCCACTACTATTTAATTATTATCTTAATACTATTTATCTACACTACTATTATTACCATTTATTACTCTTACTATTGTCCGCTATTGTTGTCTGTTGTCCGTCGTTATTGTTGTCCGTTGTCGTCGTCGTCCGTTGTTGTTAAGGTTGGGGGTGTGAAATAGTGTCCCCTTCTACAACCCTCCAGCTGTCGTTACAGTGCCCCGACTTGCCCATCGGACAGTAACGACCCGCCTTTGATTAGGAAGTAGCCCATCAGATCTAGGCCCGTGTGGCTGGCCAACACTCAATTGACCCCTCACTCACAGCTCGACGGGCAGGGACGACTCACATTTTAGTGCGGGGCACCTTCCACGTTTGCCCAAAATCTCCAGTGACTCAGGCCGACCCGGGCACCACGCCGCCAATTCCTCAAGTCGAGACCCTTCCCGAGACGACCTCGCGATCCGCAGTCAACACCGCAACCATGGCCGACGCTCCTGCGACCGAACAATCCAAGAGCGCCTTGAAGAAGGCCGAGAAGCAGGCCAAGATGGCTGCCGATAAGGCTGCGAAGGCGGCCAAGCAGGCCGCTCTTCCTGCCAGGAGCAAGAAGACCGACGACATTATCGGCATCACCATCAAGAAGAACGAGGACTTCTCCATGTGGTACCAGGAGGTCGTCTTGAAGGCTGAGATGGTCGAGTACTACAACGAGATTGCCGGCTTCTTCATCCTGCGCCCCGCCTCCATGTACATCTGGAACGTCATCCGTAAGTGGTTCTCCGAGCGCATCGAGGCCATGGGCGTCGACGAGACCAGTTTCCCCATCTTCCTGTCCTCCAAGTCGCTCGAGAAGGAGAAGGACCACGTTGAGGGTTTCGCTCCCGAGCTGGCCTGGGTCACCAAGGCGTAAGTTGCACTCTCCCTTCGAGGCTGCCCTTTCACTGCTGACAGCTGCCCCGTTTTAGCGGTGACAAGGACCTCGAGGTCCCCGTCGCGGTCCGTCCCACCTCCGAGGCCGTCATGTACCCCTACTACTCCAAGTGGATTCGCAGCCATCGCGACCTTCCCTTCCGCCTGAACCAGTGGAACTCCGTCGTCCGATGGGAGGCCAAGCAGACGACCCCCTTCCTCCGCACGAGAGAGTTCCTGTGGCAGGAGGGCCACACCGCCCACCTTACCGAGGAGCTTGCAGGCAAGGAGGTTCTCGAGATCCTCGAGCTCTACGCCGGTGTCTACGAGCAGCTCCTCGCCGTCCCTGTCGTCCGCGGCAAGAAGACCGAGAACGAGAAGTTCGCCGGTGGTTACTACACCACCACCGTCGAGGGTTACATCCCGTCCAACGGCCGTGGTATTCAGGGTGCCACCTCCCACTGCCTGGGCCAGAACTTCTCCAAGATGTTCGACATCACCGTCGAGGACCCCGAGAAGAAGGGCGAGAAGATCCACGTCTGGCAGAACTCTTGGGGTCTGTCCACCCGTGTCATCGGTGTCATGGTCATGATCCACGGTGACGACAAGGGTCTCGTCCTCCCCCCTCGCATCGCCAAGACTCAGGTCATCCTCATCGCCGTCGGTATCACGGCCAAGACCACCCCCGAGGACCGCAAGAAGCTCGAGGGCCAGACCGACGACCTCCGCAACGAGCTTCGCAAGGCCGGCGTCCGTGCCGAGTCGGATCTGAGGGAGGGCTACACTCCCGCCTGGAAGTTCAACGACTGGGAGCTGCGCGGTGTTCCCCTGCGTCTCGAGTTCGGCCCCAAGGACGCCGAGAAGCAGCAGGTCAGCTACGCCCGCCGCGACACCGGCGAGAAGGGCAGCATCCCCCTGGCCGAGCTCGCGACCAAGGTCCCCGAGCTCCTCGAGACCATCCAGTCCGACATGTACAACAAGGCCGAGAAGTCCTTCCGCGAGCACCGCCTCGTGCTCAACGACTGGGAGAAGGTCACCCCCGCTCTGGACACCAAGAACGTCGTCCTCATCCCCCACTGCCTGGGCGGCAAGTGCGAGGACCGCATCAAGGAGCTGACCACCAGCGAACCCCCCGAGAACGCCACCCTCCCCGAGGGCAAGAAGCAGCCCACCATGGGCATGAAGTCCCTCTGCATTCCCTTCGAGCAGCCCACCGAGGGTCTCGTCGCCGGCGAGACCAAGTGCCTGAACCCCGAGTGCGAGGCCAAGGCCCAGAAGTACGTCATGTTCGGCCGCAGCTACTAAAGGCATTGCGGCGCCATTTGGGAGGAGTTGGGGGTTGCGCATTTTGGGACACTGTCGGGTTTGGAGACCCACGGCGGGTTTGATTCACGAGGAAGTGGTAGATAGCGGGATAAAAAGTGATTCGATACCAAAATTACCACCTTTTGCTCAAAGATGTCCAAAGATGCTGAAGTGTAAGGGAACTATTAATTTACACTCCCAGGCTAAGTATTTCACATTCCCCTCTAGCTATATGTTCATATTCTAGCTTACTATCTAGTTTCAGTTACTACTACTCCTATTACTATTTACTATTATCGTTACTATTGTCTATTATTGTTACTGTCGTCCGTCGTCGTCGCTGTTGTACATTATCAGCTTATAGGCGGTGGGGTATTTAACTTGGGGGTGTGGAATAATAGGTAGTCCCCAAGTGTAAAAAGGAATGCCATGTAGTCCAGAACCTCACCTGTCTTGGCTCAAGCAGTGCACGGGGGCCAAACCCGTAAATTAGTTCGGCACCTGTCGACCGCGGCCCCCCCCTGTCAGCCGGAGCGGGTGGAGTCAACTCTGATGGCTCATTCGGTTGTTGACCCTGTTGAGGCCCGAACAGGAAGGTCTCCCTTTGCGACCTCATACGGCGCTCCCAAGATCTTCGTTTACCCAAACCCTTAACTGCATAGCTTCCAAATTCTTCTGCGATGCTGGGGCCGAGACTGGCGCTTCACTTTTTGGACTCACGAACTTAGTTGCAAGGTCAGCTGATATGTCGAAACGACGACCCTGTTAGCTGTGCCTTGCCGCTGCATCGCTGATCCGCCTGTCAAAGCTGAGATGCCGTGGCGGATTCAGTCTAGCCGCGGCGGAACTGATGTTTTCTCCGGTACGATGTTTCCATTCTACCGGAGAAAGGTTTGTTTTGTGTGTGAGAGAGGTTTTCTTTAAGGTTTTTTTTTCTTTTCCTTTTTTTTCTGGCTATCTTTTGAGTTTTCTTTTGTGTTCTCTTTTTCTTCTGGAAATTGAAATTCCTCTGTAATTGACTTCAGCCTCTCTGCATTTCTATTTCCGAGCACATCCCAAAAAAAGCCTCGTGGAAGAACGTTTTGTTTCGACAGCTTGATGGACGAGTTGGAAGAAAGCTGTCTTTCGACCGGGACAGTCCAGTATAAAGCCAGCCCGTTTCCTTGCCTAAATTCAACTTCTTTCACTACGATTTCACACCAGAGACAAAACCTCTAACTACCTAGGTGCCGAAACACATAGGCCAAACACTCCCACCCCCAGCAACACCAACCACTACAAACACTTCTTCCCACTTCAAGCCCTCCAACACAAACACAACGACCATGCAGCAGCAGCAGCAGCAGCAAAACACTTCTTCCAACTTCATGCTCTCCAACACTCAAGCAGCAATCATGGAGCAGCAAGGCACTGCTTCCCACTTCAAGCTCTCGGCGACGTCCTGCGGCACCTGCATCGTCCGCTTCGACAGCCCAGAGGCCCGGCGCGCGCACTCCAAGAGCCAGTGGCACGCCACGAACCTCAAGCGCCGCATCCTCGAGCTCCTGCCTCTGACGGCGGAGGAGCACGCTGTTGCCGCAGCGGCTGCGGCCGCTCTGGCTCGCTCTACTGCTGAGGCGGCGTGGGAGGTCTTGTCTGACTCTGATGAGGAAGAGGGCTGGTCGGCCTTCGGCTCTGATGATGAAAGGGACTCGGATACCTCCGTCTCTGACGCCGAACAGGATGCCGAAGCAGCTGAAAAGTATTTTATCCCGGAAGAATGCCTGTTCTGCAATTTTGTGTCCGACTCGCTGGACGACAACGTTGCGCACATGCACAAGGCTCACGGCATGTTCGTCCCTGATAGGGAGCGTCTCATCTTGGACACGGAGACGCTGGTGAAGTACCTGCACCTCGTCGTCCGGGGATACCGCGAGTGTCTGCAGTGCGGGAAGCAGTTGCGCACGGCGGAGGCTGCGCAGCAGCACATGGTCGGGAAGAGCCACTGCCGCTTCGACATCGCGGTCGAGGACTCTGAGTTTAGGGACTTTTACGAGGAGGATAGTGAGGATGAAGAGGGCGCAAGGGAGGGCCGGAAGGCCATTGCCGGTGCCCGTGATGAAAATGGCGCCGTGCGACTGCCGTCTGGAAAGATGGTGTTTCATCGATCAGCCCGGGCACCGGCTCGCCCGCGGATGAGGGCTGGGGAGGAATCTGGAAACCTCCTTGAGGGGGGTGTTCCTGATGTGGACGAGTCCGGAGCGAACCTCCAGCTCACCTCGCCGTGGAGCAAGAAGGACACCGATATGAAGGCGCTCTCGTGCCGCGCGGAGAAGCTCGACGTCGTCTTTGCGAAGGAGCTGGCGCGGATGAGGACCACCGACCGCGTTGCGCTCGCGCATCTCTCTCCTTCCGAATTGCGTAGCCTCTTTTTAAGATCGCGGAAGTTGAATGGGCCGCAAAATTGTGCTAGATTGCAGTTCCCGGTTGCATATCACTAAGAGATTGCGTGGGACCTGATAGGATGGGGTATGGGCACTTTGTCGATGATGTTCTTGGACGGCAGAATGGTCCTTCGGTTCTGGACGTGGAAAACGCGGGACGCGGGAGATTCTGGACAATGGCGGAGTTGAGCAACCTACAGGATCGAGACATAGATCTGTACAGGTAGATGTCAATCGACCAACTTCCCTTTACCTAAATACTTTCATTCCTTCTTCTGAAACGAATAGTGTACACTTGTCTTCCACGTCAAACAGCGTGAACAAATCCAAATCCAGTGCTTGAGCCTGTAATTTCTCATCAGCTCTTCTGGGCATGTTATGTAAAATTCTTTCATCATGTCCGGTCCTCTCCTCCGTCCATCTGGCTAATACGTCCGGATGACTAGGTATTACTTGGGTCAACCGTCAGCAAGCCCAGGGACAAGAACGGTGCCACCTGGTATGTTTGTTAGAGACTTTGTGAACTGAGTTTAGAAAAGGCGAGCCTAACAGTGTCCCAAAATGGCAACCCCCAACTCCTCCCAAATGGCGCCGCAATGCTTTTAGTAGCTGTGGCCGAACACGTCAAATTTGGCCAGGACATTACCCATCTAACCTTCAGAAGGGAAAAAGGGGAAAATGAAAGAAAAAAAAGACTGGCAGCACCTTCCTGGTTTGTCGAAGACATCTCCTTCCTCTAGCCACACCAAACACTTACCAGCTCCTTCCGCATTCATGTACCTTATCTACAAGTCCTAGAAGATACATCAAGACAGGCCCTGGGCGAGGATAAAGAAATTTGCCCCTCCTCCAACTACATCTGTCCGTACTCACTTTCCCTCGCGTCTCTCTTTTGCTCCCATAATCAGCCTATCAGGACTCTCACCCAGGCTCTATACCGCTGTTTGAGCTACACTCCGACTAAATCCAGAAAAGGTATGTCGAGACAGCACAAGCACATTGCGCGGGGAAACTCTAACGATCCAGCCTCATAGTCAGAATCCTTATACGGCTTTACCTTTCCAGAAATCCAACACAACGATGGAATCCAGCATAAGCAACACGGTTGACAGCAACTTCTGGACTTTGGTCGGCCAGGCACTGGCTGCGAAGCAAGCCTCATCATCCGACACAACGGTGGGACCCACAAGCAACAGGCTGGCTACAGATGAGCTACTTTCTGCGAGGCGACCCAACCCACATTTCA
>WIGM01000491.1:0-33832 GCA_014235935.1 Colletotrichum musicola | reverse complement strand
CCAGCAGCCCGCCAAGCTTCATCGTCGGACGATGCATGAGCCCAAGGCCGAGGCAGACACATCTTGGGACCAAACCTGACCAGTTGCTCAGCCCGAAGGGATCTTCACGCGCCGTTTTCGAGGTGGTCTGATCTGTAGACCTGGGGTCTTTAAAAGCTACAGCATCTCGAATACGAACGTCACGTACTCGGTCGTCTGCATCGACGCAACAACCGAGTCACCAGAGTCATTGAATCAGTCATCCATCTCCGAATCTACATCAACCAGCTTGGGCACCACTACTGATTCACCCCAACTTCTAGGTTGAAAGGAAGAAATTGCCCCACTCCTGTTTCCGAACAAAACACGACGACATCGTCAAGAGACACCCCGACTCAAAGACAGATATCGCATCGACATTGCTGTCAAAGAGCACATTCGACACAAGCAGGACCGAGGAACAACATAAAAGAGAACGCCCGCCATGTGCATCGTCGTCCTCACCACCGCCCACCCCGACTACGCCCTCATCGTCGTCGACAACCGCGACGAGTTCATCCTCCGCCCCACCTCCCGGCCGCACTGGTGGTCCCATCCGTCCGGCGCCACCATCCTCTCCGCCCGGGACCTCCAGCGCGAGGAGAGGGGCACGTGGCTGGGCATCACCAAGACGGGCCAGCTGGCCGTGCTCACCAACTACCGCGAGACGGACCTGCAGGACTCCAACCACCCAATCCACGCCGCCCGCAGCCGCGGCGGCATGGTCACCGCCTGGCTCGGCTCCGACCCCGCCGAGCCCGCCGCCGACTCGGTCGACCGCCTCGTCAGGGACGGGGGCGTCAAGGGCGTCGGCGGCTTCTCCATGGTGGCGGGGAAGCTGAAGCGCAAGCGCGGCGACGACGAGAAGCCCGCCCGCGCCCTCGAAGGGATCGCCATCGTCTCCAACCGCTGCGACAACCTGCAGGACGTCCCCTGGGTCGCCGAGCAGCGCGGCGAGGTCTACGGCCTCAGCAACACCGTCTACGACGACCCCAACCCGTGGCCCAAGGTCGAGAACGGCAAGCGCCTCGTTAAAGAAGCCGTCCAGGACGCCGTCGCGCGAGACCTGGACGAGGAGGCGCTGGCCGACCGCCTCTTCGCCGTGCTCGACACGGACACGCTGCCGAAGCACCCGGACATGAGCCTCGCGGACTACATCAAGGAGCTCAAGAAGTCGATCTACATCCCCGCCATCGGCGACGAGAGCCACCGCAGGGCGATGCAGGAGGCGGTGGCGCGCGGGCCGGGCCGCTTCGCGACGGACGACCAGAAGGCCGCCGAGGCCCTCCAGCTCGGCGAGCGGCCCGACCCGCCGGCGCAGGCCAACATGGGCTTCGAGGTGGGGCTGTACGGCACGCAGCGGCAGACCATCATCATGGTCGACTGGGACGGCAACGTGTCGTACCGGGAGAGGGCGCTGTGGGACGGCAACGGCAACCCGATCGAGCGCGGCAAGGGCGACGAGGTGTTTCGCTTCAAGATTGAGGGGTGGGAGAGTTGAGAGTCTGGGAGGAAGAGCGGAGGTCATCTAGTACATTTGCATTTTGGATAGGGAGGTAGAGCAAGTATAGAGTGGATGCATTTATTCCGCCGTTGCTCTGGAGATAACCCTGATGCCATTCGCTCTTGAAGCCACTGCAGAGTGTGTTCGACATGCGCGGGCCTCGTTGTGTAGCCCAATCCAAGGTTTACGCCCACCCTCCTGCTACCCAATCCATCACTCTCGTGATACCGTAGCATGTAGGCTAGGAGTAGGTCGCGGCTGAGGATAGCAACAACGGACCTAGGACAAGAAGCGACGACGTCTACCAGCAATAACGACCTGCTCCCTTTCAGCGTGATATCCGTATACTCTTTTCCTTATGACCTTTTGTTTCAGATCCCTAGGTCTAGTATTTTGCACCCCCTCGATCTACTCCAGCCCACTACTATCACTATTGTCCGTTATCATTATTGTGGTCCATCTTTAGTGCTGCTGTCTCTTATTGTCTGTCATTCATGTTCGCTATTGTTGTCCGCTATTGTCGTCCGTCATTGTCACTGTCGTCCTTGCTTCCCGCCGTTGTCACTAAGTACTTCCCATCATTGCTGCTGTTTGTATGGAGGAGTGGGATTTTCAGCTTATGGTTATGAAATAGTAGTTACTTTCTCCTTCCTCTTTAGATATTTCATGTTATACATCCTAGGTAAATACTGAGTACCACCTACTGTTGTCAGGTACATGGGGTACATGGGTATGTACCTCTGTAGGTAGGTAACCTTCGGGAAGAAAGTTTCTGAGGTGGTTTCCCTGGTAGAGAATGGCTACCTGGTGGTTTCAAAGTACCTGGGTAGGGCAAGAACCGTTGGACTACCTGGCCACCTAGGTCCATACCTAGGTCCAGGTAGGTAGCTAGCTGGGAAGGAAGGAAGGAAGGAAGGAAGGGAAGGTGCGCCTTTTATCTTTGTCCGTTTCCGAGGCAGGACCCAAGCAGCAACGTCGCGGCTCAACAAAGGAGGAAAGAGTACCAACGTGGAAGGAACTGCGGGCAGGAAGTAAAAGCATAGGCAGGTGGTGGGTTGGATCTGTGCACATACACAAAACTCAAACGCCAGGGCGCCTTTTCATCCGAACCATCCTCATCCGTCATCATCTCTGTCTCCGTCGTCCATTTCTTCCCGCTTGTTCTCGACCGAACAACTTTCAACCTACCGACTGTGCGTCTTTCTTGGTCCTTTTTCCTCCCCCATGTCGCGCCGTCCCCCCACAGTGATCCCCGGCAGCGAGCCCGACTTCCAGGGCTCTGTCGGCTGGTACCTGCTCAGGAGGTGTTGGGACTCCTGGACGTGCATTCTGCCAGAAAACCTCTGCTGGATGTACGACGATCTCCGCGGGCGTTTCGAAGAGGTCGACGCCACCCACCAAATTCAACGTCTGCGGACCTCTATCTAGCAAATCGGGCCCTACGGAAACCTCTTCTACGCCGCCAGCCAGGTCTACCTCTTGCTCATCATTTACCTCTGCTTTTTCGGCCCTTGGCTTTTCGTTCTTACCTACGGCGGCTTTATCGGCGTGCCAATCCTGGCTGTCGAAATATGGCTTTCCATACTCCGCCTTCTGATGCACCCTCGCAGTCCGCTGCCCGTCCTGCTCGTCAACATCGCTCATCTCTGCCGCGAATGCCTGCGGCTACTCCAAGAGCTCCTAGCAGCGGCCGTGCGAACCATTATCCTCTGGGTTCTGTTCCTACGCAGCAAAATACCGTCCCCATTCGCCAAACTCAAGGGGGTATTACTTACCATAATCACCATGCTGTGGCTGATGCTTCCAAAGCGACGCAGGACTCAGGCCAAGCCAAACCAAAACCAGCCGCCGGATCAACCGTCGGACCAACCATCGGATCAGGCGTCGGACCAGTAGCGGTCGCTCTCACCTCCCAAGAGAGGGTAGGATATCCACCGCGGACCTTGCCTCCTCAGAACAGCTCGCGTGGCCGCGTACTTTCATCACACAGTGCTCGGAAGCTTTCGGCCAGTTTCTCGGGCGGCGGTCCTCTCTTCAGCAACCCGACAGTGGCCAGCTTTGACATCAACGCCGTCACGCGTCCGGATGCTGCCAGCAACAATGAGAACAAGCCGCCATCAAACGGGGGACCCAACGACCGGCCTCGACAGCTTTACAATAACGCCCAACGGCCCTCGAAACAATCACCAGACAGCAGACCTTCCCTTGTCGCCACCATTGTACCCGATTTTCATGAGCAGCCAGCCGCTCAAGGTCATGCAGAGAAGAAGCGCCTCCCAAAGTCGCGTACCCTGGCTGTTCTTTCCAACATCACGGCATCTCTGTCGAGGACATCACTGACGGGCTTTTCCGGCAACGAACGCAAATCTTCTAAGACCTCTGTCCCATCCCGCAACATCAGCAGCTCGTCTACAGTCACGACGGGAACCTTTTCTACCATTGCGTCCAGGGCACCCAGCCCCATTGTTACCGCGGCGAACCCTCTTATCATCACCACCGCCCAACCCTCTCAGTACTGGTCGGGCCGCTTCGTATCTCTACACGACCGCTTTCACGACGAGGAGCTGCGGCCCCAGTCGCTCTCTGTCTTGGTGTCGGCCCACGCTTCTAGATCTACTATTCTCCCCCACCAGCAAGCAGTTTACCAAGGACGCGGCAACCTGCCTCTCAGTAATACCACGGCTCTTGAACGTTACGGCCCTTCTGTCATCCGGGAAGCCAATCTTTTATCCGACGACGACAACCGCTGTTTGCGGGTCTTTATGCACCTCGACTCGCTCTGCGCAACTCCCGAGGCTCAACAAAGCTTGCATGCCTGGCAAGAAACGTACGCACGCGTGAACCATCGCGAAGCACTCCTTCCCGAAGGTAGGACCATGGATAGGGGTTTCGTGGCTCGACTTTTTGGGGGACGCCGAAGCACGAGCGGCTCTCAGCCGGAGAAAAAGTTCATCGAAGGAAAGAAAGGTCGGACTGGAAAGCGGGCTGGTATTTTTTGAAACGTCTGCTTACTTCACGCGAGCATGGATATGGGCGTTTTGATTTTCATGTCAAGGTACGGAGGCAGAATCACCATTAGACCGCGAGAATTCAGAGCAGAGAGGGTCGTCGGGAAAGAGACCGGCCAAGTTTCCATTTTAGGTCCAACTGTAGTAAATAGGCAATTGCACCAGTGGACCATCATTTCACACCCACAAACTGAATATCCCACCTCCCAGGAGGAGCAGCGATCGTAACGGGCGACGGTGACAGTGACGGACAACGGTGACAATAACAGACAATAGTGAAAATAACAGATGACAGCGATAATGACAGACAACAGTGACGATGATGAATGGTGATGATGGTACTAGATAGTGGTGGCGGTGGGAGCCAAGCCGCACAGGAAATTTGGCCGGCCTCGTCGGAAAAGTCCGTTTTACCAAGGGAGGGAACCCCCCTCCCGGTATCTGTATATAAAAGAGCTATGAGAATACGAAAAAGACTCTGCTGCTAGGAGAGCCGATACCCATTTACTAGTTTTCTACACCAACCGGAGCCCTTCTCCCTACCCCAACGCCTGCTAATGCATGACCCTGCGCCCTTAGGTAGGCCCTGTGTATGTTATGATTGTACGTCTGTCTACCCCGGCCAGAATGTGAATCCTCTGCAGCACGCTTAGTCCTCGGCCTTCTTCCTGAGCTTAAGGTAGTCCCTGATCTGCTCGTGCTTGCTGGCGAAGAACATGCCCAGCTTGTCGTTGCGCCAGACGAGGACGCCGATCTCGTGGGCGTAGCCGGCGATGTCCTCGTACTCCCTGGGGCTGTCGAAGTCGCGGAAGAGGAAGCCGCTGGTGGTGGTCATGCGCTCCGTCTCGAGCTGCCAGAGGCGGATCTGGTCGACGACGGTGGGCGGGAGGACGGGCCTGGAGCGCAGGGCGGAGAGGCGGTGCATCTGCTCGTGGGCGTGGGAGGCGAGGTAGGATATGATCTGGTCCGCGGTGATGCCGCGCTCGACGGCGTTGCGGATGGAGTTGCGGGTCAGGCGGCCCGAGACCATGTCGACGAAGCGCAGCTTGAGTTTGCAGAAGAGGGAGAGGACTGCTATCTGCAGGGGCGTCTGGCCGTAGGCGTAGACGCGATAGTTTGTTTCGACGATTATGCTGCCTCCCTTTGCGTCTTCGTTGCTTGCGGAGGGGGAAGGGTTCTTGGAGCCGGTGGCTGCGGAGAGGGCGGCGGAGTAGCTCGAGCCGCCCGCTGCGGGGGCGCTGCGGAGGGCGCTGGAGGAACTCGTCAGAGTGGTAGCCAGGCGGGTTGGGTAGTACTGCTGGGGCTTGTGGGCGGGTATGTAGATCAGGCCGAAGTCCATGAGGCTGGGCAGCATGTTGCGCCGCGACTCGGTGAGTGCGTCCGTGTCGTAGGGACGGCCTAGCTCGAGGCTCGCGAGGAGGAAGAGGAAGCTCAGCATGTCGGTGCTCTCCATGCCCGTGACGGCGCCCTCGGAGGAGTGGTCCGTGGCCTCGAGCCAGAGCAGAAGTAAGGTCCAGACCTGGGCGTTGGTCTCCTGGAGGAGGAAGGTAAAGCCGGCTTGGGTTATGCCTACTGCGGACCCTTGGCGGCGGACGAGCTGGCCGGCCACGAGGAGGTTCTTAACAGACCCCTTAGGTCCGGAGACGTCGGCGGCGCCGGGGTTTACCGTGTTGACTATGTAGTGGAGGATGTCGTCCCACTTCTTGCGGGCGTGGCGGTCGAGGAAGGGGATCGTGATCTCGGGGGGCACGGGGAGGGAGGAGGGGACGCCGAAGGAGTTGTGGTCGCCGCCGCCTTCGAGGGCTAGGCGGAGGGAGTTTTTGAAGTTTGTGGTGAGCTGCATCTCCTGCGGGCGTTCTTTCGAGGGGGCGGTTATTTGGAGGATGTGCAGGCTTCGGAGGGTCGAGATGGCTTGGTCTTTTTGCCTAGAGAGGGGGGTATCAAAAGGCTGTCAATGAGATATTAGAGGGGGGGGGGAAAGACCTTCTCGCCTCGGGCTTCACCCAGAGGTCTAGGTCCTCGAGGAGCATCGGCTTCGGCATGTAGAGGATGGCCATGACTATGGTCTTTGCTGGTGGCGGGTCAGCGGTGGTGCTCCGCCAACCTCGCACAGGACGCCCAACGCGCGCTTACCCAACGGCGGTATCATTCGACGAAATATGGCAAAGGCTGTCGAGGGCTGGAGGTAGAGCTTCCTAAAGGTCGTGCCCGGCAGCTTCTCCAGGTAGTCGGCCAGCTGGAGCGACTGACCCGAGCTGACCGACATGATGGCGGTTGTCGCGCGCGCGTTTTCGGGAAGTTGAAGAAGGTAAATGTTCGTATCTTTATCTCATGTTCGAATTATTTGGAGCTGCTCGTTGGCTATGCGCGAAGCGGTCGTGGTGGGGGGTATCTCGAGATCGTGGGTGGGAATTGGTCGCGATGGAAGGTGGGAAGTTTGCGATTGTTTGCGACGTGCAGTCCGTCATTCAATCATCGAACAGGGATCAGGCAGCGGAAGTTTCCGCCTGAGGACCTGGCTTGGTGTGGTGCCTGAGCCTTATCTTATCGGGGTGCTCGTCGCATCGTTGGGACTGTTCTTGGCGCTCCGTGCTTCAGGTACCTAAGTACCTACCTGCTAGGACCTGTACACCATGGCACCGGCACGTCATGTGGCCTTCAATTGCCGAAGCTCGCCGAAGCTCCCTCATGCTCACTCGGAACGTCTTCCATCTCGTCTCGACAACGCCCATTGACTTGTTCAGACCACCGACATGCCTCCCAAGCTGCCTCCCCTCCGCTTCGTGCGGTCCGTGAGTATTCTGAAGCGCAATGGACCCGCTATAGGGCGCTGACCGTCCCGCCCAGGTCCTCAACTCGTTCGCCAAAGACTCCGGGCTTGAGCCGAGGTGAGTTGTCCGGATGCGTCTGAGCTTCTCGCCCGGCAATTGCGTTTGTCAAATTATTGGTCTTGGCCGCTGACTTGCAGACAGGTTACTCGGGAATAACGTAACTATGCGTTCTTTTTACGCCCATGTCGGGGAATGAGAATCCAGGCTCACTGTATTACAGTTCCGCGTGACCGGCGCTTCGGTTGGCAAGGTCGACTTTGAGCTGGCTATCCAAAAGGAGCACACGGTACGGGCCCATTTCTCGGAGCGTATCGACGGCTCGGACTAATGCTTGCCGACAGAACCGCCTGCAGACTATTCATGGAGGCACTCTTGCCAGCCTCGTCGACCTCGGGGGGTCTCTCGCCGTCGCGTCCAAGGGCCGCTTTATGACAGGCGTGTCGACGGACATCAACGGTAGGTGGACACGTCGGCCAACGAGACGCGCCCCTCTTTGGAATTGTTTTAGAACCGGTCCTAACGACGATAGTCACGTACCTGAACCCCGGCGGCACACCTGGGGATCTTATGACAGGAACTGCGACCTGCGACAAGAGTATGTCTTCGCTGAACCTGAGAGACGCATTTTGGAAGATTTGGACCTGACGAAGCATGCAGTGGGTAGGACACTCGCCTACACGACGGTCAACTTCTTCAACAAGAAGGGCGAGCTTGCTGCTCGCGGCAGCCACACTAAGTGAGCCAGCCAGCCAGTCTTTCGTATTACTAAGCAACCCCTGGCAGCTAACATCAACCCAGATACATCGCCAAGACGTGGTCTTCGGAAGACTTTGTTGCTCCTGAGGAGTACATTGCCGAGGAGGAGAAGTAAATAATGCTTGAGCACGTTATGTTGATATGAACGACTAGCTAGCCTCGCCTAGAGAAATGACAACAGCATAGAATATCACAAACCTGATGCCTGCGAGATGATGTTGCGTGCAGCGTGGCAGTGGAGCGGTCGCCAAGGCACCACCTAAACACTAACAATACCACCAGCCTAGTTAACAGTCCCAGCCACCAACACCGCCTCTTTTCCCCGGGCGGTGCACCCACTGTAAGGCTAAGGCTGTCCGGGGTGTTAATCATTACCTCAAGCGCTATCGCGAATAGCCATAGGCGAGCGGCAGTGCGTCTCTCACGTCCCTGCCTAGCAAGAGGCCCATTTTCACCATTGATCGCCAAAGCGATTTGTGCACTGTCTCCGGCCTTAATTCAAAGTGAGATCTCCTGGGGCGCATTTCTGACCCTTTTTCCAATGTGGAAGAATGCGCAGAGGTTGACGATGGCTAGGTAGGGGACAGGAGGAAGATCCCAAGCCACATGCACCCAAAGAATGGCATGCCTCGACGTCAGCGTCTCTGGGCAAAACCGCTCTCGGTGGGAGGACCCAAGAAGACCCTGATAATTCAAGCTCGAACTAAGGTGGGAAACCGTCCAGACGCCCCAGCCGCCGAGATGCCAAACGCAAGCCACGCCGGGCGATGGCACGATGGGTACGGTGATCTCGTCCCCATGCGGCCGGGTGCACCGTGTGAAGGCCATGCCAAACGTCACAGTCACGGGTGGGGTGGGTCTGCCCAAGACAAACCGAACGAGCCACTGAGGCAAGCCCAGGAATGGGCCAACACGAATCAACACTGCCGCCGGGCGATGCGCTCTTTCCTTCCATACCTACCTTAGGTAGGTAATACGGGGCATTTCGCATATTTCCCTTGGCGTTCCTTCCCGGGGAAGTGCTAAAGTGCCTCACCTTACTTACTGGCGCCTTGCCCAAAACGGCTAATGCGCCTCATGTCGTGCCGGCCGGCGAGGCAACCCGGGGAGCACTTCGCGCCTGCCGTTCCGATCAAGCACCATTGTTTTTTTTCTCTCTCGCCCGGTTGGTGAGGTACAAGGGGGACTCACGTGCTGTTTGTACTGGGTAGGTAGGAGCCTAAAGCGGAAGGCAGGCAAGGAAGGGACCTGCCAAGTCAGGGATGAGAGCAGCCAAGGCCTGCATCGAACCTTCCGTGCATTCAATACTTGCCTGCCTACCTGTGTTGATGAGGTTGGATGTTGTTTACTTAAGGGAGTCTCAGCCCGCTGCCGATTGTCTTGCTACTCGGTGCCTCATCAGAATCATCAGAACACACACCCAACCCATCCAACGACGAGTGGTGGTACTTCGACCATATTCATCGACTCTCGGTCCGCAAGCCTGCCCGGCACCACGATCACCCACAAAAACAACAAACCCATCCACTCTCGAGACAATAGCGAGCAAAACACCACACAAGATGCTCAGTGCAATCCTCGTCATCGTGTGGATCGTGCTCATCTTCCTGGCCGTCCTTCCCACGCTCTACCTCTTCGTCCGCATCCTCCGCAAGCCGGGATACCGCCTCGACGACACCCGCCGATGGGTTGATTACACCAAGGCCGGTCTGGGCCTCTGGCTCGCGTGAGTCTCCCTCTATCCCGTATCGAAGCAAAGCTGACCAGCCTCTCCCCGCAGCGCGCAGGTAATCCAAATCGTTTTGTTCATCGTCATCGTGGCCGGTGGTGCAAACACCTTCGACGTCAACTTCGATTCCGTCGGCCGTCGTGTGGTCGAGTCCCTCGTCGTCGTCGCCCGCACCTTCAGCACCTGGGCCGAAGTCTGCGTCTGTCTCGCCTTCTTCTACCTGTCCCACGCCCTCACCCGCCTCCGCAACTCGGGACAGGAAGACTCGTCAAAGTACCGCAAGGGCCGCGTGTGGGCCTGGATTGGCGCCGCTCTCGTCGCTGGGCTCACGCTGCTTAGCTTCGCGCTGTGGCTCAGCGTCTCTGTTACCGGCGGCTCGAGATCTCGCGACGAGCGAGAATTTCGCAGCAACCGACGCCTCGTCGCTTCGTGCTTCGATCTGGCCTGCTTCGCCATCCTCATCATCTTTGCCATTGCGAACATCGTGTACTCGGCCAAGTCGCGCAAGAAGGCTCTCGGCAGCCCTGTTCACAAGGTACGTGTGTCTCTTTGGCAACTCCTAGCAAGGACAACAACGGCGACGATGACGGACGATGACGGACGACAACAACAATCTTTTCGCATTTAGCAAGATATGCAGACACTGACATCTTCCATAGGCTGCGAACATCTTGGTTACCTGCACCTCCCTTTGGTTCGTTCGCATGGTTTGGTCCATTGCTAGCACCTTCATCGGGGGCTTCCACGTGGTCTTCACCTTCCTCGACATATTCGTCTCCGTCTGGCTCGGTCTTGCCATCCTGTACATGGTGTGCCGCCTGGCTTCCAAGGAGTCTTATGCGCTTTCAAAGGCGAGCTACGGCCCCGTTGGCGTCGGTAAGACTGGCGACGCGGAGCAGCAGGCCATCTAAGGCGGATATCTACACGGTACCATGAAGCCGCCACGGACTTTTGGTGGGTTTCACGCGACACGAGCAACGACACACATAGATAGGGCATGGCCGGGGAGGTTTTGCATCGGGAGTTTACCTAGAAGAGCATAAAATTCAAGCATTAATGTTTTGTATCACAAGCCTCTTTGTAGTATGCCAGCTGGCTATGCTGTGAGTTTGCTGTCACCCGTCATTTTCACTATTACCCGCATCATCATCTATCATCATTATCTACCATCTTCATCTATCATTATCAACTGGTACCATTTGCTCTTATTCTTATTACTGCCCGTTGTCATTACTGGTTGTGGGAGGGCAAGTATTCCGCTCAAGGGTGTGAAATAGTCCTTCCCTGATGGGGTTTGTCACAATGTTGCGATCATTCTGCTGCACTGTGATTTTGGTTTGCCTAAGTCCTTTCCGCTGTAACAGATTTCGCTATGTAGTCAGCGACAAGACCATACAGCTACGCTGAGATGCTGGGTAAAATACCTTCTATAATAGGTTTGCGAAACTAGCTTGAGTATCTTGAGCCAAAATGAACCGACCCGTCGAAGGCTGCCGAAAGCGATACCTATAAAACACCAGGTGGAGTTGTTGCCCTTCCTGAGGCCATGACTTGATTGCTAGATTTGGACTTTGAAAAGAATCGTGTTCGCTTTGATGTTGCAACTGTTTTCAAGATGATCACGGTCCACCCGTCATCGCGCACCTCGAAAAAAGAAACGTAAACATTTTAAAGATATCTTGGCCCATATTAACCGCATGAGGTATCTCGGTAAGTTGGGAGAAGCCTGCTACTCGGCCCTCGTTGCTACACTACCATGGCCAAGAACCCTGCGAAACTCGTATGCGGCCGACCACCAGAGCCTTCTCCTCTCTATGCCGCAGGCGTGGTCTCCTTCTCGGTGGGCTTCCTGCCGTAGACGGAAAATCTGGAGAGGAAAAGATTAGCAACGAACCGACTCGGAGAGCAACCAAGGGACAAGCAGGGCTGTCGGCCTCACAGCGGGTAGTACGCGTGGATGCGCAGGTCCCTGAACTCCTTGCGGACCTGCGCCATGGCGACCAGGACCTCCTCGCGGGTCCAGCCGTGCGAGCGCGTGAGGAAGGTGAGGCAGAGCGCCTCGTAGCCCGGGACGATGTTCTCGTGGCTCCAGAGGCCGATCTCCTTGTGCCTGGGGTCCTTGGGCCACGGGTTGATGGGCCACTTGTGCTGGATGAGCTTGACGTCGACGAAGCCCGCGCGCACCAGGACGTCCTTGAGCATCTTCATGTCCTGCGCGGGCCGGCCGCTGCGGTTGGAGGCGTCCTGGAGGAGCCGGACGGTCTTCATGATCATCGAGTCGTCCCTGAGCGTGCCGTCGTCGCTGACGGGCGACATGTTTGTCTCGATGAACTCGGCGTACCCGCCCGGGGTGAGATTGCTGTCGGAGGGGCGCGCGCGCACGCGTGTCAGTTATCATGGGATCAGGCGGTGGCGGGTGGGCGGAGTTGTTTTTTTTCTTCTTCTTTTTTAACTCACTCGAAGCACTTTTTGACGTAGACGTCCCAGTCCTGGACGCACCCGTTGAGCATCCTGCTATGGATGTAGTCGAACGGCCGCGAGTACGTCCACTCCTCTTCGAAGTCGTCGACCTCGAACCTCACGTTCGGGGGGGTGCTTTTTGGGGGGAGACACGCAAAAGTCAGTAAATCGTCCGAGGGGACCGGGAATCCCTTTTCTTTTTCCACATTTCAGGTGGCCAAAAAAGGGGGTTGTTTGATTGGGAAGGGGAGGGCGTCCGTACAATTCCGGAAAGCTAGCCGAGAGGTCCATGCCGAGGACCTCGGCCTCGGGGTGCTCCTCGCCGAATTCGATGGCCCAGATTCCAGTCCCGGCGCCGAGGTCGAGGACGCGGCCGACCTTGGAGCCCGGGTCGTTGGGCGGGGCGTTGCCGAGCTTGTCGTCGAAGGTGAGCAGGAACAGGTTGTGCTGCAGGTCTTTCCTCGGCGTCTCAGTCAGACAGGCCCCCCTTTCGGCCTTCGCGGAAAGATGCGGACAACTCGGGTCCCCGGGGGAGGACCCGGAGTGGACTCTCACTCACCCAGGCGGTCGTTCTCCCTCTCGTCGTTGGGCAGGTGGTATTCTGCAAGGGACGGCGCCTGTCAGTGCGTGCTTTCACCGCGAGGCGGGTGATGCCCGGGGGTCGTGCTCACTGCCGTCCTTGTAGGCGTGGTAGGTCCTGCCATTCTCCTGCCGGTAGTCGAGGATGGAGGCGGCGATGCTGGTGCTGGATGATGGGATGCTCTGGTGGAGGGGGTTTTCTCTCGGTCAGAAAGACAGAGTCACAAACGGCTGGAGGCGGCGTCATCGGCCCATACATGCCCTGACAAGGACGACCCATCGTCCGAAACGACCTGGGAGGCATCAGCAGCAACTCTATGCGATGTAATAGGGGTGAGCGGTCGTGGGCACGAACCTCATCGTCGACGGCGATCGCGACCACGTGGTCGGGCACGATGCCCGTTTCGGGTATTTCGACGTGGGACATTTTTTTCTCCTCTTTTGATCGGGCGCGCGGATGCACCGGGTGCGATTGGGGCGTGGGTCACGTTGGTCTGTCGAGGATCTCCCCGATCTCGATCAATGTGTATCTTGGAGGAGGAGGTTAAACGTTTGGCGAAGACGATTTACTATTTATCTATGTGTCTATGCGCTGTGCTAAGGGGGTGGCAGGATTCGGGCCCGTTTCCCCCCTCTTCTTGGCCTGGACGGAACCTTCGTCAAGCACGTTGGTTGGACGGAGATGTTTCCACAAGGAGCAGTCCTTTCCGCGTATCAGGGGACGCGAGCGTGTCCATCGCCATCCCGTTGGAACGGCCTGGCACGTGAAGGACGTTGACGGACTTGAACCGTTGCACTCACTTTCACACGATTGAATTCCGCAATACGGCCTAGCTTGCTACAATTGATGCATGTCTATTCCCGAACCGCATTCTCCGCACCCTGTCTGATTTCTACTCCTGCGCCTAAACTCCGATGCCCCGAATCAAATTGAAATTTGCTATGCAGGTCGGGTTCTGTAAATACAGTGGTGGCCCAAAAAGCCTCCACAATGACACACTCTACCTCCTCGACCTAGCATTCTCCGTCAATAGACACGGTGATTTGGAGCCTGGAGATGGCGGCCGTCGTGTACATGACCGACGTCAGCAGCTCCATGGCTTTCCTCGGGCTCCCTTGCTCGAGATGTCCGCAGCAGAAGTAGAGCCGCCGCAGGACGAGGTCCATGTCGACGCCGGCACTCCCCGGAGCAGCCGGAGGTTCTTCGAACGTCCGCGTCCCGAACTCCACGAGCATGCTGTGCTCTCGCTCCGTGATGCGGTACGTGGAGTCCAGGTTCGGGATGTACGCGGAATGTGGTTCGGGATCGCCAGGGTGGAGGTAATACCTGACGTCTATTCTGTCCTTGCCCTTCTTGTAAGTCGCTCCGCTGATGATTATGAGCATCTCCTCGAGCCGAGGTATGGCGGAGGCGAACCGGGCGGCTTCCATGTCCTTGAGGACGCCGGCCATGTGCTTCGCGAGCTTGCGTACCATGTCCTTGAGGACGCCGGCCATGTGCTTCGCGAGCTTGCGTACCATGTCCTTTCCCAGCCAGATGTTCAGCCGCGCCTCGGTGATCAGGTCCATTTGCGGACGGACGAAGGTGACCGTGTTGCCGTTCCATGAGATTTCTCCGGTCACGAGGGACGCGTCTGCGGGGGGGTGCGGATCGTAGGGCACGAACGCGGGCTTCTCTCCTTCGAAACTGCGTAAGAGCTTGGACAAGGACGTGGTTTCACCGTTGGAGCGGTAGAAGGGATTATCGTACACGTGGCCCCGAGTGCTCCCGAACGTCGCCGCGAAGGCCCCGTTGTGGTTCTCGTAGCAGTTGCAGTCGCCGCCGAGGACAACCGTGGTGTTCTCGGCCGACACCCCCAGCTCGTCGACGGCCTCCTGGAACATGCGAACGTCAGGATGTTTGGGGCACCCGGCCTGGCTGGCGGGCCCGTCCACCTCCCGCGTGACGATTGCGTCGACGAGGCGGCCCCAGTTGCGTTTGTCGGTCGCCTCCACCCCTGAACCCCGCTGGTATTCGGCGACGAGGGCGACCTTGACGTCCCACTCCCGCAGGCGTACCAGCAGCTCGATGCTGCCTGGCGTCGGCATCCTGGTGTTGTAGCGCGCCGGGTTGTAAACGTTGTAGAACGCGTTGACCTGATCCTCGTCCGGTTCCGGTAGCCCGACGTCGCGGGAGAACAGGTTCACAACCTTCCGTGCCGCTTCTTCTTGCGTGATCTCGTTGCGATCGTACTCCCCCCGAGCCCTTCGGATCGCCGTTTCGAGAAAGAAGGCGACGCTACGGTGGCTGTGCTGGTGGAGATTGGGGTGGTTGAATGCCCGCAGGATCGCGTGGACAACGCATTTCCGTGAATAGTGGTGGTCTATGAGGATGCCTTGCAGGTCGAGCACCACCGCAGGACGCGATGACATGGGTTGGTCGTTTTGTGCTGGCTCGGACGCCTCCTCAGAAGGGCTGCGCCACAAGGGAAATCCCATGGTTGGGTAGTGTAGTAGAGAATCAGAGCGCAAGCGCCGTTCTCTCTGTGCGTGTGTGTGTACGAAGAGTAGAGACACAACGATGTGGGCAGTGAGAGGGAAGCTGGGGGACGTGAGACCTATGTTGTCGAAAAGAGGCCGAGTGTGAGAAGACAGGAGGGTCGCGACCTGTGGGGTTAATAAATCTCCCGTTTACCTGTGATAATCATAGCGCCATGTGAGTAAGTTCTTTTTTGAAAGAAACGACCACGAACTTTGAAAGGTATCTCCGGTGCCACTAGGCAGCAGGGCTTCAGAAAACCAAAACCCGGTTTTCGATATTTGAGGCCGGCGTGGGAACTCTGAAGCGAGAGAATCTCCGGCGTTCAGGATGCATTGACAGGCTCGGAAGAAGGCAGATCACGTAGGGATAGATTGGTGTGGTGTAGATGAAGTTGGACGAATGGATTCTGTGGTACCTAGGTAGCAGATGGTTATCGGAGCATATGTAACTCCGATGGGGCCTTGTCACTGAGACCGGCACCGGGTGAACTATACATCCAACCGGGTTCCGTCATATCTACCAGCACGGCCACAAGACCATGTAGGTCTCAACCTTTGGATTCATGTGGATCTTGGATGCTCCCGTGGAGAGTGGAAGCCCATTAGCGAGACCAGTAACTAAGAAGCAAACACAGGAGCTGCTCACTGTTTCTGGCTTTCTGGTGTCTGATATCCTCTTGGCTCGGTTGTCAAATACAGCTTTTGTCACAAGAAACCCCTTTAGCCACGGTAGGTGACCTCATCTTCACGTGATACAGCCCCAGAGGTACTTCTCGCAGCATTTCTCAATTATCTCTTGTGTAGACCTGATACCTTCAGACACTTTTCCCATGCTCACTACCACTTGCTGCGTGCTCTGACTCAGGATAACTGTTCAGTAGAACGCTGAGGTCTTCACCCGGTTGTGCCTACAGAAGATAGAAACAAATAGCTCTATCACGGAGTATCTACAATAGATAGCTGTACGTGTTTTTCGCGCGGCCTGCCGAACATCAAGGTTCTCCATCTTCAGCCTCAAACCCCAAAGTTCCACAAAAGACGCACGTGCAAGTAAACGGCGATGCCCAATTTCCTGCGCACGAAATTTCTGCGTTTCCAGACTGAAAGGCAGAAAGCAAAGCCCCGTCGGTTTCCCCGCTTATTAACGTGCCTACTAGCTTGAACCGAGCTGAATACCAACCAGCTATCACCCGGCGTTATCAACGAAACAACAGCAATAAACTCGATCCCTGCTTGTCCCTCCAGTCGTCTTTTTGACCTCGAGCTGGTAATTGGAGAACAATGTCATCACAACCGGTTCCAGGGTCCTGGAAGTACTTGCCCGCCGAGATTAGGACCTCGATCTTGACGCTTTTGGTGCAAGAAAGCGAAAGTCTAGCCAGCTTCGCTACCGTGTCGCCAGAATGGCAGAGCATGGTCGGGCACCGCACCTTTTCCCAGATCACGCTGACCCTGAATGACATTGAAGATTTCGACCGGTACACTTGTCGTAACCGGGCTCTTGTACGCTTCATCCGTCTCAGCTTGTCGTTAAGGTCGTACGAACTCGACGATAAATCGAGTATCGGCCAGTCCAAAAGCTTCTACTCGACCCTCAGCCGATGGGAACCGACGGGCACCCTAGTTCTCGCCATCAGCATAGATCAGGCCCCGTCAGACCTGTGGTGCAGAAGCGGTACGTGGGCAATACCATATACCGCGTTCAGTCATGTTGACTTCGGGGCAAGTATCTCGCACGATCGCTGCATGGACTGTCGGCTCGCGACCCGTCTGGACAGCGCCAAACATGGTTGGGCTGGTAGCATCCGTGGCTTGGTGTCCGCGGCCACCCGCATCATCTCGGAGCATCTCGCCTACGAAAGCCCGCGCGATGATGCGTTGGACGAAGAGGAGGATGACCAGTTCTGGAAACACGAAAGCGCGACTTATAATTCATCGAAGGCGAGGATGGCCAGCGGTGGAAAGAGCAGCCACTAGTTCCCGCGGTAACTCGTCTGGCTATAGGGGGATTGTATAACGTCCGATGGAACCCAGTCGAATTGCGAAGCATGTTCGCCTGCTTTCCCAGGCTCGAGGAGATCTACTACGACGTGTCGAGGTCTTGGACCGACAGAGACAACCGAGCAGATTGCGTGGAAAGATGTAAGTCTATCTACCTGTAGGCAGCTACTCGTGCAGTCTACATACTATGCACCCCTTCGTGCGTGGCGTTGCCAGATTGTGATAAGCTACTGATCCCCAACGTCAGCATACTGCTCACTGAGCGGAAATCTTGGCTCCAATCAGCCTCGCAAGCTTGTTCTGCTTGGGAACTTCCATCGGACTGATGAGGATCCCGATTGGCCACCTCGATTCCCGACCTCCAAGCTCGCCGAGGGTCTGGCCCACGCCAGCCAGGGTCTCGAGCAGCTCTCCGTGGCGTACGTGGTAGACGCCAGCCCCTTTCCTCAGGCTTGCGGGACGGCCCCCTTGGAGTGGCCAGACCTCACCTCTCTCACGCTGACCTCGTGCCTCTTCGGGCCCGACACAAGCGCAGCCTCTATTGATGACATGATCGAGCAGGCGGCGGAGGTAGCCAGGAGAATGCCGAAACTCGAGGTTGTCGAGCTATGGAACGTGAGACCGGGGCTGGCGGCGGCCTTCATTTACCGCTTCCCCGGCCCCTCGAGGCCCGCCGAGATCGCGTGGCGGGGTACGTGGGAGTACGGTCCTTCGCCGTTTGTGGTGCGTGCCTGGGAGGCGGTTGCACTGGGCCGCGGCGGCTGCAACATCACCCCTATCGTCAGGGAGATCCTGGACGGCGATCTCGTCGAGTCCGACTGCGATGCGATCCCTCAGTTGAAGTTTTTGACAGAGGTGGCGAAGTCCACTTCGATCGGCGGGGTCGACTGGAGTGAAAAATGGGATGATTACGAGGCTGGCCATTGTCGGGAGGCCGTTGTGTGCGAGTAAACTTTGAGTCCATGGGTCATGAGGTTGAACAAAGTACAGGACGAGATACGTACTGATATACTACCGGGATGTACCACAAAAGGTGTCTGTCTCGGGTTGTAAACTTACCAAGTATCAACGAAGGGACCAACTGCTGACTGGCATGTTGGGTGACAAATTGGAACAACTGGGCTTTTGTTGTCAAGGACTTTACGGCTATAAAAGAGCTTTCTTTGTGACTGAGATCGGCCTTGATGTCTTAAGCTACCTCATAAAACTAGAAATCTTGCCCTGACAGGAGTCTCAGACCATCTTCTTCTCCAGATAGTTGACAGCAAACTCTGGCAAGTCCCGATATGGTTCTCTCTTGTCATCGAGAACCAAGTCCTCCAAGGTAGCTTTCTTGTAACCAGGAACATCCCAGACATCAGATGACAGCATGGCCATCAACTCTCCCGTGCCCCAGATCTTGCGACAGAACCAGACCAGAGAAAAGATCTCTCCAGCCTCCACGCAGTACTGAAACTCAGCCTTGACCTTTTCCAGGCTGTGGGTGATCGTCCTGGGCTCCTCGCCGTGCTTCTGCTTCATCACGGCAGCAATTTCTTCTCCAGTAGGCGCGAGCTCAGACAGGGTGATGGCCCTGTTCTGGATCTCGGAGATGGGGTTGGCCGTGAAGATTGATACGTACGCAGCCGCAACGTAGCCTCTCGTGCTTAAATCAAGAGTCAAAAGGGGTGATAGAAAGGCAAGCAAAAGTCCCATCGTTTTCAACTTACCACATATTAGCCTTCTCATGGGCAGAATTGGCAGTGTGCACAAGTCTATTTCCATTGAGGTCAATCCCCATAGCACTGGTTGTCCCTGGTTAGCAATCGGCCACTTGTGGCGATCGGGTAACTGAGGGCTCACAAGGTGCTCAGCGTGAACTCGGCGAATTTTCCAATGAGGACGACAGTCATTGGGATGCCAGCGTCTCGAACAGCGTGTTGGTGGTCTTCCTTGGCTTTGATAATGGGAACCAGTCGCCCCTCCGCGCCATAACGCAGGCCCATGTCAGAAGGCACGAAGAGCTTGACATTGGTTCGCGGTATGGCCTTGATGAACCCGTATTCCCTGCTAACGCCCTCATCTCCAACAAGAGAACTAGGCAAGGCGTGAGCGACGTCTTGTGCGGACTAACGAAATTCAAAAATACTGTATTACCGAGAAACGACTTACAGCACGATATCAATGTCCTTCAACGCGTCGACCAGAGCATCCTCGTCGAGTACGTCTACTTCGATCTTGCGGACGTCGGCGGGAATGGTTGACGTATTGGAGCTGGAACGGTACAGCACTGTGATGGGCGCGCCAGAAGCAACCAAAGCGGCTACTATTCGCGCGTTGGCGAAGCCTCAGTGGCCGTAGACAGCAATACGATTGCAAGACGTGTTGACGGAAGAACAGGAATCAGCGGATCTAGAGCCGTGGCAACGATCGACAACAGGAGATTACTACAGTAGGTATGAGCCTTGAGCGCTATGTTGTCACCCGTTGGTTACTTATAGTGATGCTGCTTCGTGACATGATGTTCATGTCAACCGTGTCTAATCGTGGAGTTTGAGTACATCTGATATTAGATGCCGAAAACGACAAGGTTGACCCTGGATCCTTTGAGCTACCGCCCCTCACCTCGGATTCTCGCCCAAAGAGGAAAGTCTTGTAGTGGGGCACTAGCTTCTTGTTCTTCAAGAACTGAGCCCTTCCAACGAGAGTCCTGCGTTTCACACACCTTTTCTTACTTCTCGCTGCAGGTGAATCACGAAGAAATACGTCAACAACATCGATTTTCATCATTCTAACGCCATGCTCCCTGCCCCGCCCTCTAAAACCAGAGGATCCTTTCGCGTCCGATTTGCGCCGAAGCAAGAGATCAAGGACTACGCTCCACCCGTCGTTCCGCACGCTCGACCCCCTCTGCCGCCCTCACTGCCACTTTCTAAGGCTGAGGGCCATGCAACCTCTTTGCAGGACGGCCCAGTACAATCACATGGCCAAGGTCATGCTAAGGATAGGCAGCAGCAGCTGCTGCTGCATGACCAAAAGCAGCCAAGTTTGCCCGTGCGACGCCACACCAAGAGCCGCCTCGGCTGCAAGGAATGCAAGCTGCGGAAGGTCAAATGTGACCAAACGCTTCCCGTCTGCATCCGCTGCCAGCGCCGCGGCTCCGTCTGCTACTCTGAGAGACCACCGGGGAACTGGCAGGTCGTCATGCCCCTCATGATTTCCCGAAGTCTCGAAGACCCCTGGATGGGCGAGGTGAAGCCCGACAGAAACCTGCTGCAGTTCTGGCTGGAGCAGACGAGTCACATGATGGCCCTCCGAGCCGACGACAACCCGCTTTCCTACCCGCTTCTGGAACACCTCGTCTCCACGCCGTCGCTTCTACATGCCGTTCAGAGCATCAGCGCCGGGCAGGAGCGGTTCTTTGACAAGGCCAGTCTGCCGTGTCTGAAGCAGCGCGGGCTGACGCTGCAAGCCCTGCGGCGCGAGATGCGCAATGCCAGTGAGATTACGCCCGCCACCCTCGTCGCTATATTCCTTCAGGGTGTGTCATGGACCTGGACAGAAGGCCACACGAAGGACTATGGCAGGGAGCATCTCTGCGCTGCCCGAAGCCTTCTGAATAGCATGCTGCAGGATCCCCACAAGCGCCAACAACCCATGGTTCAATACCTGCTCGGATGGTATCTGTACTGGGACATGTCGTGCGCCTTCGTCGCAAAACGGGGCGACCTGCCGCCGCTCGACACACCACTAATACTTGAGCACGTCCGGTCCATGCGTGGCAGCTTCCATGCCATGGTCGGATTCTCAGCTGAATTGATGTACCTAATTGGCTGCCTTGGCCGGCACTGTCGAGTTGTGATCGACACAGGGCGGCGCGACCCGATCCTGGAAGCCAGCTTCGAAGCACGACTTCGCAGGTGGAATCCCGAGAATGAAGACCGGGACTTGGTGGATTTGAGCATGGCATATCGTAATTACGGTCTCATCATGCTGTACAACATTTGCGGAGTGCCAGCTGAAGGGCATGGTCAGAACACCATGGGCGGAGAAGACAAGACTGAGAGCATTTCAACAGACGAACAACGCGGAGAAGAACCGGCAGACGAAGGGGCTGAAGCCTTGCACCAGAAAGAATCACCGGTGCGTTTATTGGCCATCGACATATTGGATAGACTCTTCAGGTGCTCTATCGACACGCCCGCGTTCAATTTTCACGCGACGCCCCTGCTCACGGCTTCCGCAGAGTTGAGGGGCGATGAGATGGAGCTGCGGGAGCGCGCGGTCAACCACTTCAAGGCCATGTACTCGACAAACAGGGTGGTGGTCAACATGTGGGCCATCGACCTCCTGCGAGAAGTATGGGATTACAACGATGCGGGGACTCGTACGACTTGGTTGGAATTGCTCAGACTCAAAGATTGGACGTTTACGTTTGCCTGATCACAAATGTTACTTGTTACTATAATAAGCCGCTTGTTCTAGTAGAACCTTGCAATTTTGGGCGAAAGGTTTACTTGGCTTTCAGCCGCCATTTATCAACTCAGTGTGGGCGAGCGTGCTCCTCGCATTCGCGCTGTTTTAGGCAAGTGACTTTACGGACCATTAGTTCAGCAAATCCCCACATTGGCGGGAGCTGGTACAAGCCGCCTGCTGGGTCTGTTTTGAAGTATCCAACCCCG
Source organism: Colletotrichum musicola (assembly GCA_014235935.1). NCBI lineage: Eukaryota > Fungi > Ascomycota > Sordariomycetes > Glomerellales > Glomerellaceae > Colletotrichum > Colletotrichum musicola. The sequence goes on along the minus strand of WIGM01000491.1, from coordinate 11,765 downwards.
GATGGTTATACCGAACCCTCTGATGGTTCCTTGGAGAAGCGGCATCTGCCTGTCAGTGCCGGACTCCATTTTCCGCACAAGCGACCCGTTGAGCCAGACTAGTGCAGGAGGCATCCCTGTAAGTTGATGATCATTCCGTCTTCTGAACGCCAATGCTGGTTATCAAGGTATTAAATCTCCCTCTGGCGTGAATCCGCGTGAAGACTCACGATATTTCTCGGTATTTGTCTTGCCTCGCGGGTTTCTCGCCAAGTGCCCTCGGGGTAAACACACAGAACGAGGACAGGGCATGTTAGTCCGGGAGACCTGTAAGCACTGCTGCTTGGCACCGGTAGAAGGCCGCGAGAGTTGATGCTGTTTGATGTAATCAACATAAATACTGTCTACCGCTCCCTCATATGTCCCCTTTGCAGAGAATTCCGCTGTTTAAGAGACACTCATCACTTCCTCTGGATTATAGTCAAAACACGTCGTCCGTCATGTCAAACTTCTCCCCAAATGACTTTTCCCGGTTTTCCGGTTTTCACATTTTAGAGACTACCTACAAAGTGGTCTTAGATCACGAGATTGCCTGCCACGTCTTGATACCAGAGCACCTGCTCAAGGAAAAGCCCGAAGCCCCACGACCGATACTCTTCCGAGTCCACGGCGGCGGGTTCATCGCGGGATCATCGCTCTTCCCCAACTTCTTCGCGCCCTGGCACTTCGAACTCGCGGCGCGGCACGGTGCCGTCATCGTCAGCTGCGACTACAGACTGGTCCCTGAAGCGTCCATCGACGAGCTCCTCGAAGACGTGCAGGACTGTCTCAAGTGGACGCAAGACGCGTTCCCCGCCTTCATCAACGACAAGACGGGCATCGCGGTTGACACAGACAGGATCATGGTGGCGGGAGACAGCGCGGGTGGATACCTCAGCCTGTATCTCGGCCTGAGAAACGCCTCATCCATACGGGCCGTGGCCGCGGCGTACCCGGTGGTCGACCTCGAGTCTCCCCATTTCGCGGAGAAGTACGACAAGCCCATGTTAGGCATGCCGCATCTCCCCGAGAGCATAGTCGACGAGCACATGGCGAAGATTGCGGCTGAGGGCAAGCGGTCGATCATCTCGGCGGACAAGGGGTGCGCCCGCGGGGAGCTCATGTTCAGCTTCATACAGAACGGCCGCTTCATCGACATCTTCCCTCCCAGCCGCACCGATCTGTCTCTGCTGAAGAGGATCCAAGCTGGTGAGAGGTTCCCGCGGGGTGGTGTATTTGTCTGGCATGGGAGGAACGACACGGTCGTGCCTGTGGGTGGGAGTATCAAATTGGCTGAGACCATCAGGGAACATGACCCAGAGCTGGCTTTCGAGCTGGCTCTGCGGGACGGAGAACATGGATTCGACGCAACTGCGTCAATCGACGAGGATTGGATGCGGGCCGGTATGGACAAGCTGGTCTCTGCATGGCTGGCATGAACGGAGGTTTTGAGAACTACATGGACGATTTCAAGCCCTATCTGGAACTCTCTCAACTTGGTAAATACGTTGCTTGTATTCTAACGATATGTTTCTCTCTCATTTGAGTTATGGTGATAGGCGCGTCCACTCAAGCATCCGTTGCGACGCCTTAGACTTGTCCATAGCTTAGCGCTTCTTTCCCCTCTACACGCTTACCATCGGGCGTCTTATCTCCGGTGTTTCCAACATTTCCCTCAATCTGTTTTTCTACTTGACGCGCTGAAGTGCCTTAACCCCTCCAAAAGTTGTCATTGGTCGCCTGATCATGCCCAGGAGGCACAGAAGAAAAGGGGGTCCAGCCTGCATGAGCCCCCCATCATGGTTACCAGCACATAACGCATTGCATCTTCCCTCAAAGCTTCGCATCCTCCCTCATCTTCACCGGTCGCATCACATCAGTTCGCCCGTCGCAGCATATCACGTCGCGATGCGCCTGCTCAATGCGACCACACTGCAAATCGACACGGTCCTCCCTGGAAGGGAGCCGCCGTACGCGATCCTCTCCCACCGATGGACCGACGACGAAGTGATGCTCGGCGACGTCCAGAGCCGCACCGCCCACCGCAAGGCAAGCTCCGCGAAGCTGAAGGGCTGCTGTGACGTGGCCCTCAGTCAGGGTCTGTCCCACGTCTCGATCGACACCTGCTGCATCGACCAGACGAGCAGCGCCGAGCTCTCCGAGGCCATCAACTCCATGTTCCGTTGGTATCGCGGGGCACAGGTCTGCTATGCGTACCTGTTCGACGCGTGTGGTGAGGACGACTACCTCCAGAGCCAGTGGTTTGAGCGCGGCTGGACGCTGCAGGAACTCATCGCCCCGAAGGAGGTTCAGTTCTACGCAAAAGACTGGACGCAGTTCGGGGACAGGGCTTGTTTGTCGTCCTCCTTGAGTAGCCGAACCGGAATTTCGGAGGGATACTTGCAAGGCAGTAACATATGGGACGCCCCCATCGCCGAGAGAATGTCCTGGGCAGCTCGGAGGCAGACCACAAAGCCCGAGGACATCGCGTAGTGCCTCCTCGGCATCTTCAACATCCACATGCCCCTTCTGTACGGTGAAGGCGGCGAGAACGCCTTCATCCGCCTCCAGCGCGAGATCATCAGCAACTTGAACTCCGCCGACGACTCTTGGCTGGCCTGGGGCCTCTATATTCCTCAAAAAGGCGTTCGTCCTCGGTTTCATGACGCGATGGAGGGCATGCTGGCTAAGTCTCCGTCGTTATTTAAAGACTCCTGGGACGTCGTACTCGTTCAGCGGGGCGCAGGGACCGCCGCCTTGCGGGTCAGTGTGACGAACGCCGACATCCACGTCCAGCTCCCTGTCGTCACAAAGTATGGGTGGGACGAACTCCTCCTCGGTTGCCAACTGCGCTCAGATTACTGGAGCGTCATATCCATTCCCGTGATCAACCACCTCGGCCGCTACTACAGAAAGTCGGGTTGGACAAAGAGCGTTGATGAGGAGCTGTGGTCGGGTGCTACTGCCCTCAACATGAATTCGACTTGGGGAAACGGCAACGTAGCCACGCTGAAAGACTTGATCTTGGCTTCTGGAGAGTACATAGCGGCTGAAGTCACGGGAAAAGGTCCGTTCTTTTCGGTGAGGCTCCCGGACGGGCTTCGGGTTGTGGAGGTCTTCCCACCAGAGGCATGGCAACCGCGCCCGTACATTCACATCGACCTTGGTAAACACATAGGTTCTGAACTGCCGCCGCGAAGAGTTGTCAGACTAGAGCGTTGTTGTCCCACCCACGATTTTAGGGACAAGTACCACTACGTCCTGGATCTCAGTTTCGAACCAGCACCTGAGACATTCGCAAAGGGGTTGTCGCCCAAGCCGTGTTGTAGGGTAGGCATTGTGACTCGAGACTCGCCCCCGTTACAGGGAGATCTCGCAGGCGTCGAGTTTGGCACCCCAGAGTATGGCCTCCCATTTCGTGTCCCGTCGACGCAAATCAAGTGGAGAGAAGTCTATGGACGACTGACCTACGTTGTCCGCGTAGACGCCAACACGTAGAACATCCACAAACTGCAGAGGTAATTAATGAAAGCCCAGTGCAGCTGACATATGACATCTACATCAAAAATGGGCATTATGGAATGTATGAGAGAAGACAGTAGATGTACTTGGTTTTGGTTGGTTGTGTTCTCCTGATTGTTCTCGTTTTAAACTTTGATCTATTTTGGTGAATGGTATTGACACACAACGCAAAAGGCCATTACATTACAGCTTTTGTTTCAGTACAAGGTTATGGTTGTCTGATGTATTGGACCTATTAGCTAGTTTTACTACAAAGTATCCACACGTTCAAATTATAGACAAAATGTTGCTGGACAACAGGAAAGGTCTAGAATTGCCAACGCCTGAGGATACCAGGGTATTTAAAACATAGTGATTCGCCTCTCACTTTAACCTGATTCTGGACCGGGATCTTATGATGCCGCAAAACGGAAGTAGTTGGGGCTCTGTGCGTCGTAACAGATCGTGTTGTATCCAGGACGTCATAAATAGAGCTATGGGCCCATCGCTACTGGTTAACACAGATAAATTGTAATAGCACAGAGATAATCATAGCTCAAGAAGTCAATCAGGTTACCAGGTTGAGGCAACTGTCGTGACCAGGACAGCTCTCTGTTTACGTAAACGCCTCCCAATGTGATCTTGGTTCCGTGTTTGGTGTACTACGGCAACTCAACTTAAACAAACGAAACTTTGACCTCGGACAAAAGGCTTCCTTTTGCGACTGCTCACTACAAAGACTGGAAATCACGTAAGACCGGGCTAATTGTATACAATCGTGCCTCGCGGATGAGACTACACGTGGAACCAACCTTCGCTTGAATATATACCATTCCAGACAACTAAATACAAGAAAGTCACCCCTCCCTTCTCCTCCGCAACACCATTGATACCAGCTCAGCAAACATTCGGCCCCCCCTCCAAAGCCTTCGCAACAGTCTCCGCAACAGCATCATGAATAGGGTACGTAGGATGCAAACTGTTCAACCAAAAGTACTCATCTACCTTCACCCCGCAACTCTCGACAAGCGTATCCGGAGCCTCAGTCCCACTACCAATCGTCAGCATTCTCCCCTCTCTCTCCAAGGAAACTCAAACTTACTTCTCATACGCCGCGCAATAAGCAGTCACATTCCTCAACCCAGCCGTAGCCCCAAACACTTTGGGCTCATCCAGAACCTGGTTGAAAACGGTATTCGCGTCCACGACCCAGGCGTTCGCGCCCTCCCACCCGGTAACATTCCGCGCCATGTCGCCAATCCGGACGTTGAAATCGCTAATATCGTCCTTGGCGAGTTTCTGTGCGTCGGCGTTCTCCGCGAGTAGCATCGGCGTCCGGTCCACGGGCGGCACCGCAAGCCAGACGAAATTCCGTCCTCCCGCGTCGTAGATCTCTTGAGCGAGGGATGTATACACGTCCAGAATCTTCGCATTCAGAGCGGATGTAGCTTCAGGGCCGTTCCAGTACGAATTTCCAATGTCGTTGACACCGATCCAGAACGCGAACAAGCTGTCAGCGCCGGTCCAACTCGGCTCCTTACGATCCGCGTATGCAGACTTGAAAAGCGTCTGCACCTGGTCCTTTAAAGTGAGAACCGTGTCGGCGTACGGCTTCACGAGCGCCGCGTCGACGGTGGCCCCGCCGTAGGCAAGATTGTATGCGTACAGCAGCGAGGCGTTGTGCTTCACCGCGAGAAAGTCGACCCAGTTGGGACCGTTGGAGGAGGTCCAGCCCGGGTAGGACGGGTTGCCGAGGGGGTTGGACGGGTTGGGGGCTGCGAGGGAGGTGTTGAAGCCTGTTTGGGAGTAGGAGTCGCCGCTGGGGATGTCAGTTTATGATTTGAGGGTTTGAGGATGGGAAGGGAAGAGGGAGGGGGAGAGGAGGGGTTACAAGATGAAGGCGTGCTTGACGCCCGCGAAGCCAGGCCACTCCGCCGTCGCGGCGCATCTCTTGTCGAGGGCGTGGACGCCCGCTGCGAGAAGGCCTGTTGTGAGGATGTGGGACTTCATCGTGCCTGCACTTTTCCAACCTCAAATCTCAAAATGTCTTTCTTGCGAACCACAGAAACGAATGACGAAAACGAACGAGCGAGAAAGGACTAGCAAATTCCAAGATCTACCGTCTGATCGACGGGAACCCAGCTCCTATTTGAACCTCACCAAGGGGTTTCGCGCTTCCGCCAGTTTTAATCTATGCCTTACCCGCCCCAGAGCCCCTCAATAACGGAAAGGAGCGAGGAGGGTGGGGGGATGGGAAAGCTAGGCGACGTCGTGCCCCCCCGGCCGCTCGGAAGGCTCCATTTGGTGAAGCGCCGGCATCCGAGGCCGATGCGTTGATGAAGGAGCGCGGCTCCGCTTCGGCAGTCATCAGGTGCAGCTCAGAGAATGTCTCGATGGCTCACCGTCTCTTGCTCCCGCCGGACTCTCCAGAAATTCCAGACAGGATGGTCTCCTCTGAGGGGAGTCTCGCCCATCTCCCTGAAAAGTTCATCACATCTTCTCATCCGAACTGTTCCCCAACATCTTCCCGCCCCCTGGTTTCTGATGTGTGGGTGGAGAGCCCCTCGCGTGGAGTTGAAGCAGAATAGAGTGAAAAGTGGAACTCGCCATGAGACGACGGGGGGAGTGCTTTTTCGGAGATTGGACAGCGGAAGCACGCCTCCGTGCGGTGCGTGGATACAAGAGCGCAGATCCTTGAAAGCTTTGCTTTTCTTTCCTGATCTCGACGACGCGAGGCAAGTTTGTCCGTCCACTCGGGCGAGCAAGTCTAAATTGTCGCGATGGGGGTATCCTTGCTTCGATTCGACGAGGACAGGCAGCCCGCATCGAGGTTCTAGAGCAACATCACCATGTACGCTTCGTCCTCCGCATCGCAGTCAGTCAATCGCTCGTGGAACCATGCATAAAAAGTCGTAAATTCGTAAGTTTCTCCAAGAAACAAAGCCTGTCCTAGTAAGACGGCGGAGAGAATATTGCCAACCCTGCCCCGAGCTGCACTGCAACTGGGGCCTGGCCTCATCGCCTGAGCTGGATTCCATACTTATAAGTCAAGCCGATCCGGAAGTCCTTTTTTTCTATGTGGTAACAGTTGTGTATCAATTCGCCATGCCAAAACCCAAACCGAAAAAGCCGATGCGTCAAATTTCACCCCTTCGTAGATGGTGCCTCAAGTCTCTTGGATATTTATACAGTTTGTGTAAATCACTGTGCGCCGATGCGGCTGCGTCTCTGCCCCTCAGAAACCCTTAAGTGAGGGTCGCCAGCATGGCGCGCATGAGAGCCGGGGGAGGACCTGTGGGTTCCGGGTGTCAGCCGGCGTTCTCGGATCTCGACAAGACGAGGAAGGGACAAGCGCACCTTAACGGTACTTGGGTACGCTGATGGACATCCTACCTTTCTTGTCCTTCTCGATCCGCACCCCGCGCCGCGGCTCCTCGACCTTCTCGACCTTCTCCTCGTAGAGCACCACGGCGCCGTCCGGCAGCTGCTCGGCGTGGACGAGGTCGCGGCTGTGGCCGCGCCTGCGGCCGTGGAGCTCGGCCTCGAGCGCCCGGATCTCGGACCGGATGTTCTTGCGCGAGCGCGACCGGCTGCGGCGGCGCTCGGCGACGGCCATGGGGCCGATGGGGATCTCCTCGCTGACCTCGCGGCGCTCGTAGACGATGGGCGTCGCCGACGTGGACGTGGTGTACGATGTGGCGCTACGAGCGGGAGAGATCTCGCGGATGACCGTCTTCTTCTCGTAGACCTCGTGGACCGGTTCTGGCGCGGGAGCATCAACGATAACGGGGGCGGGGGCGGGGGCGGGTGGAGGCGGAGCTGGAGCGGCGACCACCGACGGCGGTGCAGGAGGTGCCACCACCACAGATGGCGGGGCAGGAGGAGGTGCCACGACGACCGGCGGCGGCGGCGGCGGAGGGAGGGCGGCCACGGGCGGGGGGATCGTGTAGACCTCCTCGTGGCGCTCCTCAATCCTGCCGGCGGAAGAGCGAGCGGCGGCAATCTCCATTTCACCTGCATCATGTTAGATCATGTCAACAAAGAGCAGACTTGGTTACTCACTCTGCTTGTACTCTTCGCTGAGCTTCAGCAGCTCGTCAATGTTGTCTTGGCCGAGAGCCTTGAGGACGATGACGGTGTTGCCCTGCGCGTGTTAGTATATGTCGCTGACCGGAACTCGTCATCCAACTCACCTCCTCAATGTAGGGGTACCCCAAGTCGATGAGCGCCCTCTTGGACACCAAGCGCCCGGGAATGCGGGTCTTGCCCTTCTTGGGGTACTCGCTGCGGATGGTGGTGGCGCCGCTGGTGCTGGTGGACCTGCTCGAGGTGCTGCTAGACCGAGAGCTGCTTCTGTGCGACTTTGTCCTGGTGGACCTCGAGACCTTGGACTCCCTGCTGCGGTCGCGGCGCCTTCGTGTCCTCACGAACTCGCGCTCCTTGAACCTCTCGGGCATGGCGCGATACTCCTCGTCGCCGTAGTAGCCAGGCTCGGCAATCTGGATGTCGTCGTAACGCTGAGAAGGCGCAGGGCCCAGCTGGCGGGTGCGGGGCAGCGGGATCGGAACGTATGGGGGGCTTCTGAACTCTTCGCGGCGGATGTCTTCTCGGCGGGCCGGCGGAGGGTACTCGTCGCGCTCGCGCTCGAAGAAGCGAAGGGGCCGTCGATCGAAGGTGTCCAGGGAAGACTGGCGGCGGACCATGGTCGGGCGACGAGGAGGAGAGGGGCTGCGAGACGCTCGCTCCCTCTCGAGGTGAAGGCGGCGGTCAAACTCCCGATCGAGGGGCTCCCCGCGACGGGGGCCGTAGCGGTCCTCCTCGTAGTAGCGGCGGTCTCGCACATAGTCGTCGTCGTAGGCGCGATGACCGCGGTCGTAGCGCTCGTCGGAGTGCTCTCTGCCGCGGCGGGGTGGTGGGGGGTAGTCGTCTCGCTCTTCGAAGCGGCTGCGCTCGTCGAAACGGCTTCTCTCGTCGAAGCGGCGGTCGTCGCCGTAGCCACGATCGCGTTCTCGCTCGTACATGAAGCGGTCGCGGTCCCAGCGTTCAGGGCGGCCGGCCATTTTGGGCAGTTGTAACGTATAGAGGGCGGGGTTGGTGGGAAGGAATTAGAGTCCGTCTCGGGTATCACAGAATCGTAGTATAAAACGTGGTCGTCGCTAAGAAAAGTAAAGACGTCCCGGATGGTCACTGATCTCGCGTAGGTTGTGGACGAGAAATGAGCGGGTGATGGCAGGAGTTGGCAGAGTTGACTCGAGCAAGAAGTGTCGGGTCCGTGTTGCAGGATTCCAGATTTCGGGGCGATGACGACACTTTCAAGGGAGTCGAGCGAGAGAAGAGGGGGGAGAAAAGCGAGAAGTGCAGCAACGTAATGTACACTGCTGCGCTGCGAGTGGAATGTTCCCCTCTACCGCCTGCAGGCCAGAGACCCAACAGCGCCGGTAGTGTCGGTGAAGGCCGTTGACCCGCCTGGGTCCAGTGGGTTCGTATTGGATAATGGAGCTTCTTAGTGCCCGTAAAGCGGTGCCGCCCTGCGTTGCGTGGCGCTGCGAGTGGCTGTCCAGGGGGTGGATGTGACGCTACGAAGGTGGCAGTGTGTGTGTCACCGTCGAGTCTGCCGACGACGAGGGTGCGAGAGAGAGGGAGACGGAGAGGGTGCGAGAGAGAGGGAGACGGAGAGGGCGGACTCGGAGGAGACCCTCTTCGCTGACTGAGAGGTGATGAGTGATAACGGGTGATGCGGGTGATGCAAGCCGCAGCGAGGAGACACTGGTTGGGTGACTGGATGTTCCAGTTACAACCGACTCGTGTGGTGGTAGGCTTGGGTGACGACGGGCCTATGAGAAAGTCGGAGCAAGGCCAGGAAGCATGCGAATATGCCAGCTGACCTCACCAACGGTACCTGTGACCTATGGCCTGGTGATGTTCCTCGTCCTTGGGTCTCTTGTCGAGACTCCCTGACACCGGATGATGCGCGTCGCCTGTGAAAAGACTGTGGTCGCACTTTTGCAGCGGCTGCGAGGATTGTCGATTTAAGGGTTCTCGAGAAGAAAAGGGTCCTTCCAAACGGAAAAGAAGGGGGCTGGGCGACACGAAGTTTTGTATTTGTAGTTTCCGTCGTTGGGTTCCACGGACAATGGTGGTGGTGGAGAGAACCAAGGCAGGCTTTTTTGACGACGGGAGCCGGGACAGGGGACGGAGGGCGAGAAAGAAGGTGGTGTGCATAGCACCTGTGTTGCCGAGCTGGTGATGCTGCTCTGTAGCGATCATCCCAGCTGGTTTGGCGGTTGTCTAGACTCGATGGCCTGGTGGTGTGGTAGAGCATTGATGTCCGCTGTTAGTCGCGCCAACAACAGATAGACCGTTGGTCTTCCGTGTGTCGATCGAGCACGCCAATGAGGATGCGAATTTGCATCCAAACCGGAAAACCAAAGCCTGTTTCATCGTTAGACAAGCCCTGCCGACTGGTGGCATGCCTCCGCTCGGACGGCAGGCGATTGCAGTGCCTTAACAAAGACCATCACCACTCTAACAGCCGTTGGAACCGTCATCCAAAAGATGGCGGAAGTCGAGGGCTGGCGCAACAAGGCTACTCCTTGCAGAAAACGCCTCTCGACGCCCGTGTGTCGTTGCTTTTCGCGCCATTCCAGCCCTTTGTCCATTCCAGACCCGGTCCACCACGCCGCGTTAGCCTCAGCAGTCGTGCCCGCTCTTGCTCGGTTTTTCGAACCTGACATCGCCGCTTGGGCAGCCATCGCCGGGGAACCGAATGGAAAGGACGCCGATTCCAGGCCGGATCTGCCATTCTGCGCAGCGCGGGATCCCCGTCTTGGGGCTCTCGGGAGGCCCATATCCTAGGAATCCCCATCTCAGATGGGCCGTGGCCCCGTCGTTGGGCCTGAATGGATCGACGGGGCATGTGGAAGATGGGCGGTGCTCTTGAGTCGTCTGTGGGAATTTCGAACTTTGGAATTCCGCTGTCATTGTCTCGGGGTCGTCCAACCCTCTGCCTCTGGTTGCCTTACGCCCTGCCTCGCCTCGCTTCGGGTCTCCCTGTCTTTCGGTGCTGCATCTTCTTGTGGCTCGAACTGCTCTCGCTGGCGTCACAGTGCCGCTGCTCGCTTGTTGAGCTCTCGTCTGCGTCTGCGGGGATGAGACCTGTCCAGCCACCATGCTCGATGACGTCGGGCACCAAGCCTCGTCCAGTCAGTGCTCCGTCGCCCAACCAGCCCGCCGGCGTGGGACCTCACCTTAATTGCGGCGGTGATAAGACCTTTGCACCCTCGGCGCCCGCTCGATGGACTGTGGACGCGTGGAAGCCCAGAAGCCCTGGAGCCCTAGGTTGATTGCTTCGGTTCTTCTCCACAGTCGAGCACACCTTCGTTGCCCGATGGCGGCCCTATTGGACGATGGGGGGAGCCGTCGAAGCTGGGGTCATCCTATTCTGGGGAGCGCTGAATTTGCGGCATCATGCCTGTGGGTTTTTGCATTGTCGTTGTTGTTTGTGTGGTCAATTCCAAACCAATTCCATCTTGGTTGGGGGTGATTCTGCGACGTGGTGATGCTGTTTTTGGAAGTAGTTGGATGGGGGCGGAATTTTGGTGAACACAAGGGAATTTACCGCCGCTCCTTCCTTCCCTCCCAAGCACAAAGAAACGACACGATAATCCAAGGTGCGTTATCTAACAGGCTGATTGCTGAGGTAATAATGATAAGACTCGAGTGAGTGCTGGGGCTCGAAGCGAGCCAATGTGGTGGGTCATTGCCGCCAATCATCTTTCAGTGTCTTTTCCCCCAACAGCCACTGCGTGTGCTGGGTTCTCCCCGGTCCACCAGCTTCTCGACCGGACAGCCGCCCAAGCAAACATCGTGAAGCAAACACCAGACCCTCGAGCTACGATTCCGCTTGTCTCACCGGACGCCCAACATGGCCATCCTTTCACCTTGCCAAGTCAAGTAGCACAAGCAGACGAAGCTCTCGGGAGACTCCTTCGACTGGCCCGCGTCCATCAACAGCCACCGACGCCAGCTCCATCAGCCCGCAGCAACGGGACGACTCGGGTAACGATAGAAGCACGTCGAGGCTGCATCAAGATTCAAGCCATGCCCGCCGCCGCCTTGTTTGCTTTACCCGCGCAGGAATTCAAGCCATGGAGAGACGCCTCGCCCGAGGACCCTGATCCGGCCCAACGCGGCGGGCCGTTTCCACGTGCTACCGTCGTTAAGCTTGCCTCTTTCCGAAGAGCTCG
>WIGM01000490.1:0-33857 GCA_014235935.1 Colletotrichum musicola | reverse complement strand
AGCCGGTCCCGCCAGCAGCTCTCGACCCGCTCCCAGCTCCTCGAGCCCCTGAATCTCGCCATCTCCAAGCTCATCTACACCTTCACCAAGATTCGCGGTGAAAAGGTCATCGTCCGCTTTCTCAATGTCGAAACCCGCCATATCGAGCCCCTCCTCTCCGCCCTCGAGGCCGCCGAGCGCTCCAACTCCCCGGCCGCAGCCCGGCCCTCGCTGAAACCCCTATCTCCCCAATCTCCGCAGTCCAACGGCCAGCAGTGGTCCTGGGAAGAGCGCTACCTCGTACTCCTCTGGCTCTCCCACCTTCTCCTCGCCCCCTTCGACCTCTCCACCATCTCCTCGGCCGCCGCAGACGAACAGCTGACGCTCCCCGCCATCCCCAACTTCACCTGGCCGGAGTCCAACCTCCCCGGAATCACCGTTCGCATCCTCCCCATAGCCATCAAGTACCTCGCCTCGCCGGGCAAGGAGCGGGATGGCGCCCGCGCCCTCCTCGTCCGCATCGCCATGCGGCGCGACATGCAATCCCTCGGCGTCCTGACGGCCCTCGTCCGCTGGTCCCTCGCCTCGCTGACCCCGTCCCCGGACACGCCGCCGCAGCCGCCGTACTTCTACATCGGCGTGCTCTCCTTCCTCGCCGGCGTGCTCCGCTCGTCCATCAACACCTCCGACATGGACGCCTACCTCTCCCCGATCTTCCGCGCCGCCCACGCCGTCGCCTCCTCTGACGTCCCCGAGACCCCCGTCTCCGCCGCCATCCGCGCCGTCGCCGTCGCCCGCAAGATGCTGATCAAGGTCATCCGCTCCGTGACCGTCCTCCTCCTCCGCAAGTCCCCGCCGGACCCGGACAGCACCGAGCTCATCGAGACCTCCATCGGCTACTTTCTCGAGTGCCTCGCCGACAACGACACCCCCGTCCGACTAGCCGCCTCCAAGGCTCTGAGCATCGTCACCCTGAAGCTCGACCCGGACATGGCCTCGCAGGTCGTCGATGCCGTCCTCGATTCCCTCAACCGGAACGTTCTCTGGGTGCGCGAGCCGGGTAGTGGTAGTGGTACCACCACGCGAGACCTCGCAGCCGTGGACCCCCTCGAGTGGCACGGCCTGATGCTCACCCTCGCACACCTCCTCTACCGCCGCTCCCCGCCGGCCTCCCAACTCCCGGACATCGTCCACGGCCTCCTCCTCGGCCTCTCATTCGAGAAACGCAGCACCTCCGGCGGCTCGGTGGGCACCAACGTCCGCGACGCCGCCTGTTTCGGCATCTGGGCGCTCGCCCGTCGGTACACGACTTCAGAGCTCCTCCAAGTCCCGACGACAGCCGTTGCCGCGGCCCGGACCCACGGCGAGGGCGCCTCCGTCCTGCAGGTCCTCGCCACGGAGCTCGCCGTCACGGCGTCGCTCGACTCCGCGGGCAATATCCGCCGCGGCGCCTCGGCCGCGCTGCAGGAGCTCATCGGCCGGCACCCGGACACGGTCGAGAAGGGCATCTGGGTCGTGCAGACGGTCGACTATCACGCCGTCGCGCTGCGGTCGCGTGCCATCCATGAGGTCGCACTCAACGCTGCGAAGCTTTCGCCGCGGTACGGCGCCGCGCTACTCGACGGCCTGCTCGGGTGGAGGGGTATCGGCGACGCGGACGCGGGCTCTCGCCGGGTTGCGGGTGCGTCGTTCGGCACACTCACGCTGGAGATGTCGCGCCGGGACGGAGAATCTTGCGACGTTGCGCAGTTCGCGGCGTCCATCGACAGGATCCTCGCGCGTCTACGGGCCCTGCAGACTAGGCAGGTCGACGAGCGGCACGGTCTCCTGCTCTGCTTCGCCGCCGTGCTGGACAAGTTTCCCGAGCTGTTGGCCGATAAGCCCAGAGAGGATGTGACCTCACTCCTTCAGCACGTCGTTCGCGAGCTTTGGACTATCTTCACAGACTTCCAATCAACTACGTACCGCCGCCCAGAGTTGGTCGCCGAGGCTTCAAGCCGCCTTATCACATCTTCGCTGCCCGTCCTTCAAGCGGCTACATACCCCGGAAACGAAAAGATGGCCATACAGCCGGGTTACGCCGTCCTGTCGACGGACAACACCTCGGATCTAATCAAGATAGGAACAGCAGTCGACGCCCTAGACGACATCCCCGAAGACGTGGCCAAGCTCGTGGCCACCTTCGGCCCCGTAGTCAGCGCCGGCCTCGCCCGCCCGGAAAAAGAAGCCGTCGCAGCGTCCTCCGAAGCAGCCCTGATCCACCTCACCTTCTCCCGCGCCCCGGAGCGCAGGCGCATCATCCACGACTGGGCCGCCGCGGTCCGGCAGCGCCCGACGTCCCGCACGGCCAACGACACCGGCGTCCTCTCCGCCCTGACCATGGCCTACCCGATAACCACCACGACCTCCGGAGGACCCGAGGAAAAAGACGTCGTCCGCGACACGATCCTGGCCCGGTGGGCCGGCGACGCCGACATCGACACGCGCGTCGCCATCCTGCAGAGCCTGTCGCAGAGCGTCATGCTCCGCGACCGTCCCCTGTCCTTCCTGGACCTCCTGGCCGAGGGGCTCAACGACTACACCACCAACGCGAGGGGAGACGTGGGGTCCCACGTCAGGCTCGAGGCGCTCCGGGCTACCAAGTCCCTGTGGCGGCTCGCCTTCGCCCCTGGGTTGGAGGGCAATCCCGAGGCGGCCAACCCTCCACCTCCGGCTTCAGTTTCCGGCGGGGCGGAGGAGGAGTGGCTCCCGGCAGCGGTGTCGAAGCTCTTCCTTCGCATTCTCCGCCTGTCTGCCGAGAAACTCGACCGCGTCCGCACTGAGGCGCATGCGGTCCTTGCCCTGACCCTAGACGCCAGGTAAGGCAGTTGTCCCATCTACCAGACGACTCTGTAAAACGGTAAAATTATGACTTAGAAGCTGACTTTTTACGCCCTAGTTTCGCACCAACATTTACCAGGCTCACGTTCTCGTCGCGGGAGTACTTCCACACTTTACTCAACCTCTACAGTGCAGAAGACGGCAGCGACCGCCTCCATCCCCTTATATCCTCGTCCGCCAGGACCGACGGCGGGGCGTGGATGTCAGAGCTGCTCGCGGGCTACGTCACCTCCGCCGACACGGGCAACGAGGACCTGGTCATCGCGTCCCGCGCGGCGCTGGCCGACTACTGCGCCGGCTCCGCAGCGAACCTGACGGCCGTCTGCCTCGCGCTGGTGGGCAACCTCAAGAGCAAGCAGGGCAACGACCGCGTGCTGGTCCCCACGCTCGAGATCGTCGCGTTCCTGTCTCACGTCGGACACCTCCAGAAGTGCAGGGAGGTCGACCTGCGGCAGCTGTGCCTGCAGGTGCAGAAGGCGGGGTACAAGACGGGCAACGTCCGGAAGCTCGAGGCCTGCATCAAGGTGTACGGCTGCGTGGCCTCGTTCAGCGACGACGACGACGGCTTCGCGGAAGAGCTGCAGAACAGGAGGCGGGAGGGCGTGGCGGAGGCGAGGAAGAGGCTCGGGGCGCTGATGTTTCACCCCTGGCCGAGGGTGAGGAGCCAGGTGGTCGACGAGCTGTGGAAGCTGTCCGTCGAGGAGGGCGGCGGCGGCGGAGCAGGCGGAGCGGCAGAATCGCTGAAGAGCGTGGACTGGAGTAAGGCCGAGAAAAATTCCATCAAACGCGTTGTAGAGCAGCTCGGTTTGAGTCAAGCAGCCTAGATCAGACGACATAGAGAGCGGTTTTGGGCAACGGAATGCATCTTCATTGGCGAGTAGCTCCCTCCCTCCGCGAAGCTACTCCAGAAGTTACCAAGTCTGAA
Organism: Colletotrichum musicola; assembly: GCA_014235935.1. Taxonomy (NCBI): domain Eukaryota; kingdom Fungi; phylum Ascomycota; class Sordariomycetes; order Glomerellales; family Glomerellaceae; genus Colletotrichum; species Colletotrichum musicola. The sequence goes on along the minus strand of WIGM01000490.1, from coordinate 30,073 downwards.
CGAAATCAGGGTTCGACTGGCCCTGGTCTTGGCGAGGAAGTGCTACGATCCATCCCAAAAGTTTATCACCTCTTACTCGAATACGCCCACCGTACCACCACAGAAGACACGACGCCTAGATGAGACGAGACTCTCACGACGCCGCAGGTGTACACAAGGTAGCAGATCTTTTCCTTGAGTTTTTCAAAAAGCAAAGTGTACACGGTGTTACCGCGTAAGGAAGGTGGACGTGCCAGTGGTTACAGACAAGACATTCCGCTGGTGTGCTTGATACCCACGCTGGCTTTCGCATATGTACGACTCGCACGTCTATTGCTATAGGGCTGGGCTGGCATGGACCCGGGATGTTGAGTAACTTTCAGATGCACACGAGTATTGCGCGGTCTGACCAGTGATCACAGAATGATGGGACTGCGGCTGCCAAGAAACACTTGCTATTGGCCTGCATCGAGCGGGCAGTCCGGAGGTGTCCGCGCAGTCGCTTGCGGATCACCATTGACGACGACCGCTGCCATAATAAGAGGCGGTGGCAGGCGGTGAGCTGTGCGGGAGGTCACAGTGTCTAACATGTTTCGTAGGCTCACCGTGACTGCGTTGATCGACCTTTGACGTCTGCCACGTACATGGAGCGTTGGCCTTACACCAGAATTCAGTAGGCGCTTACTGTCCACCAAGGGTGGGCACCGTGCGTGCTCCTCAACCAACTCATATAAGCCCATCGACACTTGTTGGAATGTTAGTTACACGGGAAGAGAGTCATCCTGCGTGAGGTTGGCTCTGCTTGAATGTGAACACAGAAGACGTAACAGACGCGTACTGCAGTCCGAAGTTGTGGGTATATCAGCCGATTTGTTGGCAGCCAGCAGTAAAGCACCTCCCTTCCGGGTGCCGTAGTGAGAGCTCAGTACTATGTCGCTCAGCCATTCGGTATCTACACTGTAGAGGACGAATCGGACCCGACACTGGCGTTTCATGCTCGATTGCCGCTATATCTTCCCGTCCCGTAGGCGGGACCCGACCCGTACTTTCGAGTTGCCCACGGGCCTCTCGTGACGCCTTGTCGATCGGACCCAGTCGAGATTCAACGACGCCGCTTGATAATGCTCGCCTGGATTGGCTCCGTACCGTGGGCGGCTCGTCATCTCTACTGACCGTTCCTAAAGGCCTGTTTTACCAAAATTCTGGGGAAAGGTCAATCCTGGCACCGTATTTGGCTACATGGTCAAGTCGGCCCGTTGTGCGGCTTGTCATGCCAAGTCGTCGATTCAGCCTGACGACTGAGAAGCGGCTGGTAATTGACCACCGGGCTTTTCCTGATGCTGCTACGCGAGGTACTGCAAAGGGGCAGATTTTGTAGATATGTCGCGGGGACTTCCGCCAGACGAGTTGAGACGGGAGATTGAGGCAGACTGCGCCGTACAGGGCAGATTGACAAGGCATGCGAATGCGAGGACCTACACTAGGGCCCTGCCCTGCCGCTGGTTGCCTTGGAGGCTGGGGCCTGTCGCTGTGGGAATGACACTCGGCGCTGCAGCTGATAAGCAGAGGCTTTTCATGATTGCTTCGTCGAGGGGCTCTTTTCTTTTTGCCCGCTTTGTCCAACGGTTTGGCCCATCCAAGGGTCGCCTACGACGGCCTAGTCTCGTTTGCGTAACTCCCACGTGGACATGACACAAAGGGCCCCTGGAAAGCAATTTCAAGACTGAGGACACTGGTGCGGTAGGCGCTGGGGGGCGAGCTCGATGTGGATGCCGTGTGGCAGAGAGAGTGCCGGGCCCTGGTGAGACAAGACGACGCCCCCTGACGCTGATTGCAAACTAATAAGGCTTTTGAAGTTGTCGAGGTGGGCGGTTGAAGCAGCGAGGTCGGGGGGATAAGACACCAGCCTAGCTAAGTTGCAGAAGGCCCAAATTGGGGGGAGAACACATCGTAGTTCGGACGTGAGGATGGATCGGAGACGGAGGGGGGTGCGGGCATCAGACTGGCAGTTGATAAGTCGCTTTATGGTCGGAAGAGGAGAGGCTGGGATTGGGTAGAATGGCAGGCGTCGGATTAGCGTGCCTAAAAGCGAATGGTGCCATGAGGAGGACCTACTGAGTTGGGTAAGCAGGTAGACCGTAGACATGCAGTGAAACTCTTCAAGAGCTCGTGGAGCTTTGAGTTGTCTCCATCACACACGCACCTCGCGGCTTGCAACTCGTATCAGCCAGGGCCTTGATCCTCAATGGTACGTCCTCGAAGGGGCCGGTTGAGGCTTGAGGTCAACGACAAGCGCGGGGAGTTTGCGACACGGGAGTCTAGGTAAGCAGCACCTGATGATCACCGTGTAGGTTTGGCAGTCAGCACCTCAGGTAAGGTATTTTGGTAACGTGGGGGAGATTCTCTAGTTTCGGCCGAGATTGGCATACAGCATACCAAGTATGCTGACCAATGTAAGCACGCACCGATGGACGGATCGGAGCGGTGTCGCGTGAGCAGCGGTGTGCGGAGGTATCAGGGCAAGGCAGAGACATGTACGCCTGTCCGTATACCAAGCCTAATATGCCCAGGCTCATTCGGTCTGTTGGGTAGGCAGGTTACGCTGGCGGCTCACCATTCGAGTGATGGAAATGCCCGCGGGACGGCGAGAGGGCCAGCGGCGCATCCAAGGAGTCGGCATGGCGTGGCATGTCGTTGCATAGGTCGAAATTGAGCGAGCGGAAGGTTGTGCTCATCGGTAGGGTCTTGATTGGGAATGGCCGGGGGTGATGGAGGTGGCGGGAGGGGGCGGCACCGACCCGAGGTGGCAAGCTGCGTCCAGTGCGAATGAGCACAAGCACTCAGCACCTGTGCCATGTAGTGGCTGGCGGTGCCGAGGTGATTGTGGCCGGAGGATTTCCGACAACGCGGATGCTGCGCTGCCATTTGGCGATGCTCGGTCTCGGGTCGTGCGTGGTTGTCGTGATGTCTGTGACTGTCTCGCCCTGCCCCGAATCGCTCCGCAAGACGGGTAAGATGTGTGCAAGACGGGAAGGGAGCAGTTCTGACGACGGAAGGCAAGACGAGGCAGAGGTAGCAAGCAAGACAGGTGGGATGAGGTAAGAATCCATCGCAGACACTGGTAGTAAGTAGCGTACAGTGGATGTATGTACAATATAGGTGGGTAGGTAGGTATGTAATACCTGAAGGACGGGCGGGACCGGACCCGAGCGGTTCCAAGGTACCGCCAGTGCCCGAGGGAGGTGTGTGTGTGTGACCTGTCGAAGTCGAGCTCCAGCGTCCCGAGTCCCCAGTGTGACCGCAAACCCGGGCCAACAGCTCCCTGGTGACAGGAATCCGGGCTGCACCTAGCCAGTGGGAGCGCGGCAAACGCAACCTAAGCGGTGGTCCATGCTTCTTGACCCCCCAAACGCCGTGACTTTCCCCAGTACCGTCACCCACTGTGCCGCCAGCCCTGGCAAACAAGACGACCAGATGTCTGAGTGGATAAGGCAGGACAAGACCGCATGCAGGGAAAGAGGGCAACGTAGACTGGGCGCTGAACAAGACGTGGTGGGCATGATGGCCACAGATAGAAGTCCTTATGTGAAGTAAAGAGTACAGAGTAGCAGAGCATGCGAGGTTGCCCGAATGTTACCCAGGTAGGTAGGTGCCTTACATGGTACAGCCACGAAGGGTATTAACCAACAGCTGGACGAGGGTCTGGACTTTTGCTCTGTTGGCTGGCTGATACTCTAGTGCACCCGGATATCGGAGGCCCACAGAGGCGATAGTGTACCTCCATAGGTAGCACCTACACTAGGAACTTAGGATACCAGACCTTTGGCGCAGAGAGCTACCTAACTGAGGTTGGTTAACTGAGGACCAACCTCAGGCAGCCTCTGGATTGGGGATTGGGGGAAGGCGTGAGGGGTGGAAGGGGAGGGGCGGAAAGAACCCTATCACTCGTACCTGCCTCTGCCTTGACATGCGGCAGGCAGACTAGGTACGTAGGAAGCTGCCATCCTAATCGTACCTCCCTAGATGACTACGTGATGGTGAAAGACAGCAAGAGCTCAATACAAAGGGAAATAAGTACTCCGGTCGGTGTATCAGTGTACCTAGGTAGGTATATTGGGTAGGTAGGTACCTGGGCAGCTGAGGTATATCGAGGCTTCACTTCAGGTAGGCACTCATCTAAACGTCTGGTGTCTCCTTCTCTTTTTTTGCAATGGCATGCAGTGCGCTGCGCTGCATCTCAGTCCGTGCCCTCTGCCTTCTCCACCCACACCCCCTGGACGACGTGGAGGTCTATCAAGCGAACGTATTACCGTTTGCCATTTGCCTGTGTACATCGTTCTCACTCCTCACCCCACGCCAGCACCTTGGTACCTCCACGCGACTCGACTCGACTCCATCCCCCCGATCCCTCTCCTGCCCTTCTCCGATCTCCAAAAGCCCCCCACCGCCACTCCATCCTCCTCTTACCCATCCATGCCTTCGTACGGATACCGCCAACCGTCAAACCTGCAAATCAAGTTATTAGTGGGTTGCCTGGCTACACACGCTGAATAGACTTCCATTCTCTTCGCCAACAGCAATGGTATTGCGCCAGGGTTCGCCAAGCGCTGTCGACTTTCGCAAACTTGTTCGGGAAATATGCCGGCATTGTGTCGTCTTGCCTTGAGACGCATACTATCCGTACATGGCTGGATGGCGCGACATCAAGCACCAAGACTTCCACCACTCTATCCGTATCTCACCTGACAGCAACGGCCGTGGCTTTCCAATCCTGGGCCATCCGCCAGCTCGGCAACTTGGCGAATCGTCAGCCACCCTTCTTGGTCACAATTACAGCCAACGGCGTTGCGATCACGTCTCCCCTCGTCTCCGACTATCTTGTCCTGCTGGCACGGTGCAGTCCCTTCCTTGCCTTGTCGTCTTGTTTCCAGACTCCCGCCCGCCTGGCTCGCCCTCCCCTCGATTGCCCTGCCCTACGCTACCACCCGCGCTGTGCCAGCGCTAGTGCCGTCTCGGTCTGGGTTACGACGCTTCGCTAGGTACTGGTAGGCACTGGGAAATACGGGGCCATACGACGCGACGCAGCTCTCCAATTTGGGGTGCCGGCCGAGATGCTCGCGCAATTCCACATGCTCGAGTCGACCGGCCCAGCCCAGCCCGCTGGCGCTTCGTGCCTTTCCCTCTCCTACACTACGTACGGATACCGTCGTCAGCTGCCGCGATGTGCTTGCGCTCTCGATCCGCCCCTACGGAGGACACAGTCCGCTAATCTACGTCGCGGCAATCAACGGGACATTTCTTTTCGCCCTCAGGTGGGCGTCTCTCCTCAGGAAGGAACCGTGCCGCGGCGATGCTTCGCACACTGACAGCACCATGCCATAAGCCCAGGCTCGGCTCGGCTGCTGTTGGCGAGAATCCAATCGAGCAGGCCGTGGTTATCTTTGGTCGGTGTCCTCCGGTATTTCGAGCTCTCAGCCGTGCAGCGCCAGCAGACCATGGCGGCCAGTGACTGCATCCAAAGCGAGGGAGAGAAATAGAGAGAGGCATGGATACGCCAGGCTGCCACATGCAACGCAGAAGCGCGATCCGGAAATACTTTCTGCCCACACGCTCTGCAAAGCTTACCAATGCGTTGGACCATGCCCGGCCCTGACACCAGAAATCTTCACACGACAGGGTACTGTGTAGGGCGGGGCAGCAACTGGCACCGGCGAACTGAGCTTGAGTTTGCCAGATGTCAGTGGGTAATATCCCTGGCGACGGCGCTCCCCCGGTAAAGCAATCGGTAAGGTGCCCAAATCGCCTCCGCATTGCCTCCACCTTGTGCGAGCATGGAGAGCACCAAAAGCCAGGAGAGATACGGATGCTGATTCGACGAACCAACGACGTGAATGAAGCCCGCGACTTTTTCCGTCCGCCTGCCTGCTATCCAGTGCCAGGTGGGGGGCGTGCACCCAACGGCCGTTCACATTCAACGGCCTGGTCCACCGATCCTACGAGAAAGGCTGGCCTCTCGCCTGCCGTCGACTTATCTAAGTGGAGCGCGACACACGAGCGAGAAACAAACATTGAGACGACCTCGCAGGCAGGCAAGACAAGTGACACGATAACGCGTCGAAGCCAATACCAAGGGTCATCGGTCATCATGGCGTCTTAGACCAACTGATACACGCTGACTCCTCTGGGTTGACCGATCCCGACGGCAGAGACACTGCTGAGAGGCATGCGCCGCCGCCAAACCAATCTACACCTCTGCTTCAGGACCGTAGGAGTACCGGGCTCCAGCTTTTTCACCTGCAGCGGCAGCATCCCACATCAGGATCCGTCTCTGCACGGGAAGCGCATGTAATATGCACTCTGTTTGTGCGGACAACTAGACTACCCTACCTAGTAAGCCGGTCTCGACTCTGTTCCGTCCGGCTGCGATGCTCCATCCCATCGACCCGCCCTTCTCGACCAACAAGGCTCATGTCTCACGTGTTGGCGTGAACACTTCCAAAACGTCGGACGGAATGCCGGCCACGGAATGCTATTCGAGACCTCGTCGCCAACGAGCACGCTTGAGGCGAACCATCCAGCCGAGGCTCTAGTGTACCAGCTCCTGGGCCAGCTCTCAAACCCGCCGAACCAGTAGCGGCCGGGACGAGGATTAGCGTCGTCCCAGCAAACAATGGCAGCCGGGCTACGGATGCTGATACGTATTATCCATGGATGTGATGGCTGTACGGATGCTATGGTACTACTGTGTGCGTCTGTACGGAACAGCATCTTGGTTCTCAGCACTGGTCTGGTCCCCCAAGTAGACTGGTCGAGTCCGCCGCCGCCAATCCTCTCTATCCTCTCACCCTCAGTCTCCAACCGACAGGATCAGGATTGGCCGGCCAAGAAAAGATGCTGATGCACACCATCAATTCGTCACCACACACCCTTCACCCCCGGCCCCTTGTCACTCCAACCCACACCCCCCATCTTCGCCAGTTCCCAAGGGCCCAAATCCCCCATCATTCTTAGCGTCAAAGGGGACCATTGCTGGACATCCTTGAATGCCCCCCAACTTGGCCACCCCAGCCCAGCCTGCCAGCCTATCCCATCGCCCATCTTGGTGTGGGAGCCACTAGGAGAGCAGCGGTATGCTCACCATGGCCTGCCTTTATCTGCGGATGTATGCTGGGTGCGGACGCAGTGCAGCTGAGCTGAAGTATTACTTCCACCCACTCCTCCGCAGCGTCGAGACCGGGCTCCATGTCTTTTCCCACCGACCTCGATCTTTGTTCCTCGACTTCACCTCTGTCTTGACGCCGACAGGAAAGGAATCGGTAGCGTTACCGCTGATCGTCCGTCTCGACGGCCTTGCGCCCGAATACCCTCGACAGACTCAGACTCCGTCCACGCCCGGATCGCGTCCGCCTGATGTCGTACCGTTCGTCCCTTCACAACCGCACAGTTGATGCATCGGACGTACCAGTCGCTACCATACGCACAAAATCCACCCTGACGCAGTTTTGTCGCTGCTCTGCCAACCGCCGAATCGCATTACCTCACCATAGTCGCCCGCGCCTGCCGTTGTGACAGTCGTCCGTCCCGACCACTCACCAAACCTGGCTTCGCCCGCTGAGCCAACCTTCGAACCGCGGCGACGTAGCTCTCCTCCCCGCTCGTCGTGCCCTCTGCGGAGGTCGACGAGCGTGGATTGCACGAGTCCGCAATGGGTCTCTACACCGATCCGCCCCCGTTTCGCACCTTTAGGGACGACAAGCCCTCGCTGCTGGTTTGCTGGTGGATAACGTCATTCTGTACCCTCATCATCCTGCTGCGGGTTGCCGGCCGCTTCATTCGAACCGAGAAGCTCTTCCGGGAGGACAAGGTCGCCGCGCTTGCCCTCATCCCATTGTGGTTGCGAATGGTTTGCGTGCATTTCGTCTTACTCTATGGGACGAACAATGCGCAGCTCGACCCCAACGGCTTGACCCAGGACGCGTTGGACAAGAAAGCCATTGCCAGTGGGCTTGTGCTGGCTAGCCGCATCTTCTACGCAGCGACGTATGTCATTTCTGCCCCTTCGCCGCTCAGCCACATGTCTTGTCGACGACAAGGCTGGCTAGCGGGAAATTATTCTTGGGTCTCCGGACCGTTCGCACGTTTAGACGGCTTGCTGACACTCTGTCCGTGCAGATTGTGGATTCTGAAGAATACTATTTTAGAGTTCTTCAAGCGCCTCACTGGCGTCACTTGGGCCCGTTCCTACGAACAGACGCTGGTTTTTATCAGATGCACTCTGGTTGCAACCTTCATTGCCATCATCATCAGCGACTTGGCCGAATGCCGACCCATCAGCCACTACTGGCAGGTCACTCCCGACCCTGGCGGACAGTGCCGTCAAGGCTTTGCCCACCTCATCACCATGGCGACCTGCAACGTCATCACGGATGCGCTACTCGTCTTCTTCCCGATCCCGATCATCCTGCGGAGTCAGATGCGCGTAAAGAGGAAGGTCCAACTCACACTGCTCTTCTCCCTCAGCTTGGCCGTCATCGGCGTCACAGCCTATCGGGTACCCCACGTCATCAGGGCGCATGGACAGCAACAGCTTCGGTCGGTTCTTGCATCGGTTGAGCTTCTGTTTGCGACCACGGCTGCGAACGCCCTGGTCCTCGGCTCGTTTGTTCGCGACCGAGGGCTCAAGAAACAAAAATTCAAGTACGGCTCCGTCGCAGCCGATTCCATGGATCGTAGCTCCGATTCTCGACGACCGACGCTCCACCGACATTGGGGCAGCGATGAGGACTTGGTACGGGACGTGGGCCTGGGAGTCGAACCTAACCTCCGCGAGCGTCCAGACGCACATGACGACATGGACGACAGCCCACGATACACTCCAGCCCCATTGGCCAGACCCTTCGGCGAAGAGTTGAGAAACTGGCAGTTCCCTCAGCGCAAGCGAAGCAATGCCGAACGTAGCGATGCTTCTCTGCTTCCGCACGAGCAGTTTTCGTCCTCGAGGAGCAACTCGACGGTTACTCCGCGCAGGGTCTCGTTCTTCGACGTTGGCGGTTTACTATCAGAGGACCAACTGGGAGGCGCTCCGACCCTCCGAAGGGACAGCCTTGTGTCCAGCATCGATCCGATGTCTTCGGGTCACGGCATGCCATCACCTACGCTTCCTGCCCCAACGAGTGGTGTGCGGCGCGGTTCCACGGCTCTTTTGCAAGATCTTGGGGGCCTGCTCGGGCCTATCAACACGAAACAATCGCGCCAGAAGCCCAGGAGCGGCACCGAATTGCAACCCATACCTCAATCACAACACGATGACCATCCATCGTACAACCCACGCCCCGGCGAACCCACTCTTAACGACCTCGGCGGTCTATTAAAATAGTAGTGCTCGTTATAGCTGCACTACTGGCGGACTACCACCGCACATCTCGCTACGGCAAATTACGCAGCCACTATCGGCAACCAAGGCATTGCTGTCGATGCCTATGTACTATCACGACTTGAGCAGAAACGTTGGGAATTTTTTGAATGCGGAGTTATAGAGGTCTAGAGAACCTTGGGGAGGCGTTTGTTTTCAGGTCAAGGGATGACTGGACACGTCTGTAATGCCTTGTTATTTCCCCTCCTTTTTGGGAGGAACGCCTTTTATGACAGGACATGAGTGGGAGGATAACGGACCAAAAGCAGGGAAGAGGTCTCCGAGGCATGCTCGCAAGAGCAGCTGCTTTTTACTTGACGACGGTCCCGAGAGCTACTGGATTTGCTTTTTTATCGTTACATATACCCCGGCGAGATCGCCAGCATGTTTGTATTGCTCGGCCTTTTTTGGCCATTGTTGCACAAGCACATTTACAATCTACAACCTATACAATCTAATGAAAAATGAAGTCACCTACTACCGATGATACGATGGGCTGTCTACACATACACAGGGAGAGGTGTATTGCACGTGTACTATGCAGCATCCGTGCGTGTCCGTAACTCTGCTCTCGTTCCGATCCGGCTACTATTACCTTGTCCCTGCCAAAATTTCCTGGCATCGGTTCCTCTTGTGCTGTCGTACGCGGCCGTCGCCTATCGGGTGTCAACAACTGACTCTTCCTGCCGCCGGCAACCCCTGAAAGTCTATTTGGTTCCATTTAAACTTTTTTCTCCCTTCACAGACCCCGTTGCGTACGGCGTAATGAATTCCTCCTCCTCGGTTCCGATTTCCCGCGTCACTGACTCATTGTCGTCTATCCGCTTCCGCGAACCTGACTACTTTCCCCTTCCCGTCTTCCCGGGGGACCTGGTCCAGAATCTCAGCCGAAATCCGAACAGGCCGGTGCGCTATCCGCTCGGGAGTTTCGGGTGAGCCGCATGTTCCGACTAGTCCACGATATGGTTTTTTCTTCTCTTCTTGTTCTCGAGAGGCCACGGACACGAAGATTGAAGAGAAGACAGCAGGAGGGACAGAGGTCGGTCTTTGCGTTGTACTTTACCAAAACGGCGATCTTCTCCCGTTGTCTTTCCTGATTTTGATACTTCTGTAATCGAGGCTCGAGGGCAATCACGAAAGCCGGGGTCCCGACGGGGTGTAAAGATGACTGCATTGACTTGAGCATGAGGCTGGCTGGCTTCGAGCGTCGGATATATATGAGCGTTCATCCGGTCTTCTCCCCGGGGCTATTACTGCCCACAACCTCCCATGTCTTGGGCTTGGCTCCGTCCGATTGGGGATATCCTCCAGATGAGTACCCCGTAGGAAAAAAAGGGGGAAAGGGGGGGGAACAATAGGCTAATTGATGATTTTGTCGCCGAGCCAAGGTGGAGATGGAGGGGGTGGGCGTGTTGGGATGTGCAGAGTAAATCATGGGGAACGAACGGATAGATTTGTTCGATTGGCATCGTCTGTTCCAAGATAATCACTGCGGAGAGGCGGATCATGCTCGGTAGACAGACAGCTTCACCAGTAAACAGGCGTGGCCTTGTCCCTTTCTCTGCGTTGCTTTGCTTCATCATGCCACCATGCCGTCATCCCCCAACGAATCCAAAGACCAACAACAAGCAGTCCCCTCCACACCCAGTCCTGGCTGTGAAAGCATGAACGCCAATATATATGCCCGCCCCCTTTTTACGGACGTCCGAGGTGGTCGCCCCGGCTGCGCCTCTGGATAGGTAAATCACCTCGAGGAGGACTTGGGTTGGGTTCAGGGTGGTTGGGCTCTGGTATAGATGCCTTGCTCGAGTCAGCGCCAACAGGCGTTGCACAAAATGCTTCGTAAGCGCGATGGCTTCGCACTCGCAAAAAGCCAGCTTTTCGGCGTCAGCGCCAGCCTGCTAGAGAGCGTCGTCAGCGTTATCAGCGTCATTCACCTCGTTTCGAAACCCAGGCTTTCATACAAGCGCGGCTGTTTGCCACAACAGGGATCGTGACAGCCAGCTCCGTGTCTGACAAATCGAGTCACGGCAAAGTCAGCTCGCGTAGCAGACTGCTGTCTGACATCCACAGATGACGAGCACTCTAAGGCCAGGGTAGGAGTGAATAGTTAGTTTGGTATTTGTCCTTCTAGTACGAAAGCCCTTTCTTTTTGGTTTATTCATACACAAAACAGCAGACCGTAGCCGTGTCCCTCAACGCCGAACTCAGAGTGATGCAAAGAGTATCTTGAACTCCTCTTCCTTCCCCGGTTCCCCAGGCGGCCCTCCTCTTCGCGTGTAGGAGGCCTTCCCAGCCCATGCGGGACCATCCGCCTCGAGACTTCCCCTCGACCTCTCCCCTTTCGCATCCACCCACCCAAGGCCACGGCTAAAATATCTCGTGAGCGTGACCTCGGCGTCGGGTAGAGCCTCTAGTTTCTTCGAAACCTGCCAACAGGCGGCAGGCGCGCTCATACACACAAGCGGTAACTGGCGTAGCGACCGGCGGTTTCGGAGTTGCGGATAATCTTCACGACGTGGCCGCGCTTGAGGCCGAGATACTTGGCGACGGGGTCCTTCTGGAGGATACGGGGCAGCTGGGTGTCCTTGAGGCGGTAGCGCTTGAGCAGGGCGGCCTTCTCCTCGCGACTAAGGAGGATGTGCTTGGGGACGAGCTCGTGCTTCGTGATGTTGACGAGAAGATCCTCCTCCAGGAAGCATTCGACCTTGGCAAACTGTTCTATGGTGACAAGGGTCTTGCGGGCGGCCGGGGAGAGCGGCACGTGGGTGACCATGATACCCGAGGTGTACTTATTGCTAATGAGGTGGTGGATGAACTTCTTAATTTCCTTGATACCGAAAGTCGTGTCTGCGAGGAACTCCACCCAGAGAGTACCGCACTCTGGTGCCGGGTTGGGGTTCTGGGGCGTCGGAGGCGGGGTGAACTTGCGGATCATGTCGGCGGACGGGTTTGCTGAGAACTGAAGCTTGCCACGGCTGCGGAGGTTCGCGTCAGTAACAAAGCTACAGCGAAGAGGAGACAGAATGCGCTTACTTCACGCTTCCATCACCGGTAGTGTACTCCATCTTGAATCGGTCGAGAGAAATGGTAAGCTCTTCTTCGGCCAACTCGTAACCCTGCATCTTGCCGTTAGCCACAAGCCTTTCGAAAACGCGAGTTTTCTCATCGAGCGCGAGGAAACCGCCGCGAGAGCTTCAGCACCCCGGTGGTTCCTTCCTCGGCCGGATGATTCACGGGAGCCATACACGGTCCGCTGCCATCTCGTGGGCCGTCCTCCAGGCTCGCCACAGCCTGGTGACCTCCTTGTTAACATCCTTCTGGTCCGACATCTTGGCGACGTTCGTCGATTCGAGTATTCGGAAGGGTTTGATAGACTCTGTTTGTTGGAGATACAGGCGTCGAGTCGTGGATGGGAATGGCGTCGCGAAAAGAGGTCCGGAGTCAATCGAGGTCGAAAAAGATTGGCGTCGCAAAGCCAAAAAGTTCTAGCAGTAGATCAGCCTTGCAGCAAAAAAACAAGTGGGGCCTCGAGCAGCAGAAACACCCAGTCATCAACTCGAGCTGGAACGCAGTTTCTGGAAAAACCATCGGATAAACAGCAGGGGTGGTTCATCCGAGACACAGCAAAAGGTGAGCCCGGAAGAATCCTCTTGGTCCTCTTAGTGCCTGCCTAACTGGGTAAGGTGTCCAGGCAAGTGGAGCTGATTGGCAGACACCCTAGCAGCAACTGAAAGGTGGCAGGTGCGCGAACCAGAAATACCAGCACAAGCCACACAGGCCCTGGACGGTCTCCAAGGGTCCTTAAAGACACTGAGGATAGGAACGCACGTGCCAACGTGGACTAGAACCCCACAATGCAGTCCACGGACAGCAGGTGGCCTTACCTGCTGCGGGAAAGTACCTGCCACGGAACCCAAAAGGGTGAATTTCAACAAAAATTGGGGTCCTTTTTACACGCAAAAGTTCACCTTTTGCGCGGCCCATTATTTCCCTCCTCCCTTTGCCTATCCTTATCCTTCAACCACCTGCTCGCTCACTTCCGTCCTGTGGCAGTGCGCGCATTCACCTCCCCTGCCATCTGATCGTCTTCTGTTTTGATTGACGATCGGGCTATATATACACAAAAATGGCGGACACTAAGGCACCTGCTGCTGCGGCCGAGAAGCCGGAGGCCAAGGCGAGACCTACGATGCCTGACGAGGCCGAGTTCAAGAAGAAGGAGACTGCTGCCCAGAGGGAGCTGAAGGAGGCCGAGGACAAGCTGGTATGTTCAGCCCATCCACAAGATGACCTGTCTTGGTCGCAAGTTGCAATTGCTCACCAAAGCCCCCTCTGCAGAAAGCCATCAAGGCCAAGATCGACCTCGCGACCCCCAACAAGAACAAGGACCAGCCCTCTCCTACCCAGAAGCGCCGCCAGGAGCTGATCGCCCAGCTCAACGAGATCCGCCAGAAGCAGGGCGCCGGCAAGAACGCCCGCACGGGCAAGCTCGACCAGATCAAGCGTCTTGATGAGCAGATGCGCTCCCGCATTAACGAGCAGAAGACCGCCAAGTCCAAGGTTTCTTTCAAGAGCGCTGAGGAGGTTGACCGCCAGATCGAGAAGCTCGAGTCCCAGGTCAACTCGGGCTCCATGAAGATCGTCGATGAGAAGAAGGCCCTGGCCGAGATCTCGTCCTTGCGCAAGCTCAGGAAGAACTTCTCTCAGTTCGACGACTCCCAAAAGCAGATCGATGACCTCAAGGCGAAGATTAAGGAGATCAAGGACTCTATGGACGACCCGGAGGCTAAGGCCATGAGCGAACAGTACAACAAGCTTCAGGCCGAGCTGGATGCTATCAAGGCCGAGGGCGACGAGGCCTACAAGAACCTCTCCTCTCTCCGCGACGAGCGTAGCAAGCTCCACGCCATCCAGAACGAGAAGTACACCGCCCTCAAGACTCTTCGCGACGAGTACTACCAGGGTCGCAAGGCCGCCCAGGCCTACGAGCGCGAGGCTCGTGACAAGGCCCGCGAGAGGAGGAAGGCCGAGCACGACCGCGTTATCAAGGAACGCAAGAAGGCCGACGCCGAGAAGTTCCTCGCCGAGGCTAGCGACCCGGCCTACCTCGAGGAGATCCGCCGCGCCAACAGCTTGCTGCAGTTCCTCGACCCCTCTCACAAGACCACCGAGAAGGCTCCCCTTCTCGCCGACAGCGGTCTCAGCGCCCAGGCTACCCGTACCGTTGACGACTCCGGCCTGAAGGGCATGAAGATTGTCTCCAAGAAGGACCGCGATGACGACTACCTCCCTGCCCAGAAGAAGGGCAAGAAGGGAAAGAAGGGCGGTGCCGCCGCTTCCGATGCCGGCAAGTTCAACTGCCCGCCCTCCGTCGTCGAGGATTGCGCTTTCATGAACATCGACCCTCCTATGAGCCAGGCCGATGTGCCCGCCGTTGTTGAGAAGGTCAAGGCCAAGCTCGACCACTGGAAGTCCGACCAGGCCGCGCAGACCCAGAGGGTGAGTCCCCCCCGCCCCCTATCCCCAAAAATGGTAAGAAGACAAGGGGACACCATGGCTAACAGCAAACGTACAGAACATCGAGAAGGCCAAGAAGCAGCTCGAGAAGCTCGAGGCCGACGAGGCCAACGGCGTCAGCAACGGCGACTCCGTCGAGGAGGTCACCAAGGACCTCAAGGAGACCTCCGTCGAGGACAAGGCATAGATTACCGTTGACCAGCCTATTCCGATCAGCCGTCATTCCATGTGTCTAACCTCAGAAAACAACTCGACTATATAAAACCGAACTGTGGCCCCGGGCCCTTTTTTTTTCCTGTTGTATGATCAGCATTTGGTAAAGCGTGAGAAGCCTAAATGTTTAAGATACACACACACACACACACACACACACACACACACACACACACGGACTAAACACCCACAAAAACTCCTTACCCTGCATAAAAAACGCGGATCTTGGGGATGCGAACTTTTTTCTTATAAAACCCTCCGTTTTGCGTCTTTTTAGTGCTCTTCAACTCGAGGGCCCCTTGTACTTAACAGCTCCCCCCTGTTCCAGCAAAAATGAAAGGAAAGAGAAAAGCTATTTTTAAATTTTTCTAACCGTAGTTCCTATCTGACTTGATGGTGGTGGCGTGATTCCGTATTTGAGTATTCAGGCGTATGTCTTGCTTGCCAGAGAACAGTGGCGCTTCTCTTTGTCGCCTTCAACGCGCCAGAGTAGCCAACACACGTCAGACTTCCCGTCTGCCTGTCTGCCTGCCTCCGAATCTGGCGCAGCTAAGCAAAGCTACGCTGTCCTGTCCGAGCTACCCACCAGATAAGCTGTCATGTCTGGCATGCGCATGCACGAAGCTGCAACCAGCCCGCGTTGCCGACCCTATCACGACGTCCAATTACCGGCATTGGTCCGTCCTCTTGGGCTCCCGTCGGGCAGGTGTACTTGTGCGTCATGCCGAACATGTCCACGGGGTATGTCGGGCGAGGACACCGTAACAGGCCGCTGCCGAGCACCATCGCGTGTGGTGGGATGACTTAATGAGCGACCTCTGGTTCTCCGATCCGTCCATTGATCGATCTCGCCCCGTTACAGTCGTTCGTCGAGGTAACCTCGGTTGCTCACGTCGTGTGATCAGATGACGTCCCTGATTTGTAGAAGCATAGGCTGAGCGACAATTCACGGCTGGACAGCGTGGCACCTAATGTTGACTGAAACAGTGCACAGTTAGTTGACTGACAGAAAATGATCTTTCAAAGGTGATAGATTGCTCTAGCGGCCGCGTATCTGATGGCTCTCATACTGCTGTAGATTACTAGTGCGGGAAACGGTTCGGAGGAAAGATAGGAGAGTAAAATAAAAGGTACCCGGCCTGCGCCGTCGTAAATGCCAGCCATGATGAGATAGATACTCCCTCTTCCCGTTGCCCGTACACCGACGCCAACCTACCAAGAGAAGACAAAATAGAAGAGATAAGGGCAAGATACAGAACGGCTAAGATTCAGTAAAACACAATTTAGATGTCTCTAGCGGAGGAACGACGTATCAATAGCGACAAACGCCATGGGGGGGGTTCTCTCAGTGCGTCACTTCGCTCTGATATGCTGTGTGAAGACTCCTGGAAGTCGGGTTATGCAGTTCGTGGATCTCATGAAACATCGTTACAAGGCGTGACGGCGTTGCGTTCCTCACAAATGAGACCTTGATTTCAAGGGAGGGAATATCCAGCACATGATTCCATTGGTGAGCGTTCTTGTCGAATAATAGTTTCAAGGACCCCAGCCGTAATATGAGCCGGGGGGCGGGGGCGCTGTGCGTGGACCGCCACCAAACGGTGCCGGAGGTCCCGGGGGCCCTGGGGGCCCTGGAGGGGCGGAGCGTCTGTTGTCTCTCGGCCCCGGCGTTCTCCTCTCCATCCTGGACGGGTGTTCGAAAGGCGGCGGTGTCCTCCGTGCGAAAGGGTCCTTGTCGAGCCCACTGCTTCCGGCGATGGCCGGTTGGCCACCTCCAATTCGCCTACCGGCTTTTCTTGAGCCGCTGAGGGCACTCAGAGGAGGGTCCTTTACTGTGGGATCGTCGTCGGGCGGGAGCGTCAGGTCGACCAGGCTATAAAAGTATTCCAAAACTTCGGGATATCGTTGGACGCTGGATTGCCAGTCCTCGTCGATGCCGCGCTTTAAACTGGCCTGCGCTTGAGCGATCTCGTTGGGGTGCGGCGGAGCGTGGTAATAATGGTAGGCGTGAGCGGTGATGCGGTCGAGGTTCGCGGTGTGAGCAGCCTTTCGACGTTCCGTGAGAAGGCGGAAATACTCCAAGATGTAGTCTTGGGCATGGGCGCGAACCCAAGAACTGCCACCGAGTCAGCTTGGCAGTACACATTTGGGGTCCGGTCGAGGCACGTGAGACTCACCGGATGTCGTTGTATATCGACTGCATCATGCGATGCTCGGCCTGCTTGATAGCAACATCGAGACCTTTTGCCTCGCAATCGCATGCCAATGTGGCAGGAGCATGGCATATGGCACAGTCGGGATCCATCCTGACGGTGGTTTTACGCTGGCGAGGCGTACGAGGTGTCCGCGGCCTGTAGTCTCTGGTGTACATCTTAGCGGAAGGGGTTCCCGGCTAGGCCACCGAGGGTCTTGGGAGCGGAGCGTGGGAGAGTAGGGTCGTCGGGGCGTGAGGATATTGTACAAGGAGTCAAGATGGTTCATGCACTACTAATACAATGGACATTCTTCCGCGAGACCCGGATGCTGGGTCTCTTGGTGAAGAGTGGAGGAGAGATTGGAGGCTCTGTGCTAAGGTGCGTGGAGGGAAATGAGAGGATGGAAGAGAGGAAGGCGGTGATGAACTGACCTCTGACTTAATATTAAGAGGGGAACGGCAGCTGCAGACGGACGCGGAGGTGCGTGTCGGCGGCAAGGGGAGTTGGAAAATAAACAAAACTAGGACGAATAAAGGTGGCGGATAGCACTCTCGACTGGTGCTATGTATCATGCAGCATCCAGCGTCCAAGCATGAAACGGCAACGCGAGCAAGCAGCTTCGACGGCTGTTCTGGGGACGACACGAGGGAAGAGACCGAGTCGGCAAACGACAACGATGTCTATGGCATGCCAACGTGGGCAATGCAAAACACACAGGGCCGACAAGGACAATGGCGAGGAGCTTGACTTGTCCTGTCGAGCGGGAGACAGGAGCAGACGGTGCGGGTGCGGAGGAGACGTGGGGAGAGAAGGTAGTTCGATCCACGAGGACGCAGGAAGATGAAGAGAAGATCGAATGGGAAGGGGTTTTTGACTGCAGCAGATGTCGTGGCTCGAATGCGAGCGTCTTGCGATATGCAAGCCTTGGGGCAGAGGGGCCCAATGGAGGGGAAAGGGCAAGCAGAGAAAGGTCGTCAGCCCGACGGCGTCCCAAAGAGATCTGATCGGCAGCCGCTACCTGAGAGGCGGATTCTGTGCTTTCTGCGTCTGCGTCTGCGTCTGCGTCGGCTTGTGCGTGTGCGTGTGTGTAGTAGTATGTGTAGTAATATGGAGGGTGCAAGAGTGAGAGAGAGGGATGGAGGGGTGGCGGACAGATTGTGGAAGACGGGAGAAGGTCGGCTTGCCGCAGCTGGAAAGGAGACGACCGAGAGACACTACTGATACATTTGGGAGACAGCACCTTTACTTGCATGCGATGGGTACCTCGCCTCGGTGCCGTCAGTTAAAGAGTGGGTGGAGGGGAAAAGGGTAGGTAGGTATGTCTGCGTTGTTCGCCCCCTCCTCCCACTCTCATGTCTCCTTCTCTCTGCAGTCCATCTCTACCATAGTACCACTCCGGTGCCGTTCCCGCCGTTGCGCTGCACCTACTAAAGTGTACCTACCATGGAGGTGGCCTGCTCGCTGGTCCTTTGGGCTCAAAGGCGGTCAAGGGCAGGAGGCTTGCAGATGCACTTTCCCTCCTCCTGCCACACCTCACCCCTAATACCTGGCCGAGCTTTGAGGAAGGTATGTACCATGTAAGTACACTGCATATGTACCTTGGGTAAGGTGACAGGTATGGCGAGGTAGCATGGAACCCGACCACCCACCGTGACCTACTGCAGTCAGAGGAAGCCGCGGGGCGTTTGCTGTGAAGCGGGGAGGGGAGGTTGGGGCGACAAGCGTGTGAAGCGAAGCGAGCTGGTCGTCTTCTGTCCAACGGGAGGCCTCGAAGAGGCACGAAAGCGGAGAGGGGCAGACCCGCAAGTCAGAGCTCCGGCCAGAGGCCGACACGGCCGACGGGGTGGGATGCTGGTGCTGGTGCTGGTGCCGGTGGCTGGACATCACAAAACCTACCGGAGGTGGTACCTACCTAAACTCAAGGTACGTGACCTAGGTTCCTCTGGTACTTGGGCAGTTCAGCACTAAAAACACAACCGCTGGACGAGCCAACCAAAAGAGAGGAGGGCGACGACAGGCGTGGGCCGGATGCTGCTTCGCATGGTTCCATCGATGCAAAGCAGAGGGCCCGATGCATCTGGTCCCAATCCACTAATAAACTGACAAGAGGAGGGGGACCTTCTGCCATTCCGCTGGAACGACCCGACTCATGATGAGAAGCCTCCTCATAGAGCCACCTGAGCAGCATGCGGCGTCTCTTTCTTTTCTCGCACTCGCGAACCACCTGAACCGACCACTCGGCCGGGGCCTCCCGACCGCACTGGCGGCGTCGCCGCCGGTGTTTGGCATCCGAGGCCGCTGCTGCTCTGATGCACCTGTAAACCCCTTCCGTCAGACGGTGGAAAGTGTCGGGCAGGCTCACCGCACCTTTGGGGGGAATCATGCAGCCGCACTTTCCAGAGCCTGCCGCAGGAGCAGGAGGTGGGCGAGAAGGGTGCTACATACCAGTACAGCGTTGATGAGCTGTCAGATTATTAACTCCAGAGGCAAAGACAATAAATCTGTGGCAATCCGCCATTGGCAAGCTGCAACGTCCTTTTTGTCCATGCGGCTCTGGTACGGTTGATTCGATTGAAATCGCCTCCTCGTAGGTAGTCATCTCATCGTCCGCCTTCGAGCGTCTGCTGTAAGATGTAGGAGGGACGTTGAGGAGGCTGAAAAGATGCCCGCATCCCATCTTTTTGTTCCTTCGCTCCGAGGCAACCATTTCCGGGCAACGAGGCGGCAGTGCTCTGGTTCGCGGCTTCATCCCAATCCCAACGGGGCTGGGCCGATTGACAGCGGACACCGTTCGGCGCTTGGTCCCAGCCCTCAAACGGCTGCTCCCGCCCCTGCTCGATTATGTAAGTAGTTCTTATCTTATCTCTCAACGCCGGCGAGAACCCAAAATTTCCCAAGCTCCATTTGATCTTGAGGTCAAGAAAGCCAGCATAGATACTGGATATACGAAATTGGTAGAGGCCCGTCCAGGGCAAACCAAAGCGTTCAATATGGCCTCACGATGTTCCAGTGGCCAATCCCTTTTTCTGCCCTTTCTATACCCCTCTCTCTTCCTCTCTAGGACAGCCAACACCTCACGTCTCGCCGCGAGGGCATTCGCAGGCCGCCGCCACAGCTCGACCCATGTCGCCCAAGAATCGAAAGCCACCCGTCTCAATCCGGCGCCCGACGACTATGCGGCTCCCAACTTCGCCGACAAAGCCAACCTGACTCTCTACGCTGGACCCGGTGGTCATGGCTGTATCTCGTTCATGCGCGATGCGTACCTCCCCGACGGTCCTCCCAACGGCGGCGACGGAGGCCACGGAGGTAACATCTACATCCAGGCCGTACACGGCGAAACCTCTCTACACAAGCTGGCAAGAAAACGATTCGTCCGCGCGGGAAGGGGCAAACACGGCCAGGGTAGCGCCAAGGGCGGTCAGCGAGGCGAAGATGTCATCATCACCGTGCCCATCGGCACCGTCGTCCGCGAGCTGAGCAGAGAAGACCCCGTCGCCGAGGATCTGATGCTGCAGCGTGCGTTGAAGGCGCAGAGGAAGGCAGAGAAGCGTGCAAAGCGGGAGCGCGAAGAAGAACTCGCCCGACGGCGATTGGAGGAAGGGGAGGAGGAGGGTGAATGGGCCGAGGAGGAGGAGCGCAAGGCCAAGAAGCCCGAGGTCGAGGAGGAGCCAGAGGACCCCGAGCGTCATAAGTGGCTCCTGTACCCGGGACTCTCGAAGACGGACCTGAAGACGATTTCCCTGCCCACAGCTCCTCGCCGCCAGCGCATTTACCACCAGCCTCCCGGCCCAATCCAGCTCGATCTGTCGCGCCCGACGCCGAACCCCATCTTGCTTGCTACCGGAGGCATCGGGGGCCTCGGCAACCCGCACTTCGTATCGCGCGAATACCCGCGGCCCATCTTCGCCACAAAGGGCGAGCGTGCCGTGACGATGGAGATTGAGCTCGAGCTGAGGTTGCTCGCTGACGTTGGCCTCGTTGGCCTTCCTAACGCCGGTAAGAGCACGCTGCTCCGCGCGCTGACCAACTCCCGTACTCGCGTCGGCAACTGGGCTTTCACGACGCTGCAGCCGAACATTGGAACCGTGGTGCTGGACAACTACAAGGGCCGCCCTGTCATCAAGAGCTACAAGCGATACCCGGCTGCCGGCTCTGCGCTCAGCGGTGGTGGAGAGGAGGTCCAGGTGGAGCAGCGGACTCGCTTCACTGTCGCCGATATCCCGGGTCTCATCGAGGGCGCACACTTGGATCGCGGCCTAGGCATCGCATTCTTGCGCCACGTCGAGCGCGCTGGCGTGCTCGCGTTCGTCGTCGACCTCTCGGCGGGCCCGGCCGTTAAGGCGCTCAATGCCCTCTGGAAGGAAGTCGGCCTCTACGCCCAGATGCGTGAGGAGGAAGAGCGGGATCGCGAGGTGGACGCCCGTATTGACTGGGACCCCACTTCCAGTGCGGAGGGCACTCTCGTGTATTCCGATGCGCCCCCTACTCCCACGGAGCCGACGGGTCTCCAGATCGCGGCCAAGCCTTGGTTTGTGGTGGCCACCAAGGCCGACCTTCCTGAGACACAGGAGAACTTCAAGGAGCTGAAAGAGTACCTCGAGCAGATCAACGAGGGCGCCATGCCCCACCCGAGTGGCGTCGAGGGCGCCTGGACGAAGAAGTGCACCGTCATTCCCGTGAGTGCCATAAACGGCCAGGGAGTTGAGCGGATCGTCTACTGGACTGTCGGGCTGCTTGACGAATAAATGCGGCACAATCTGTATATCTCTTGTAAAACACCACTCCTTGTCGGCAGCGACGGTACGATACTTGTAATATCTTGACACAGCCGTTTGTTTCATTTTCGTTGATGAGAATAGGCGATATCCACGCTCAAAGGGGGCGATGAGGAAAGAATATACGATTTTGGAACCCAACGGTATATGATACGACAAAAAGAGATTCTCATTCTGTTATGCTCCAAATGGCCACTTTTCCCACCCCGAAGCTATTACAAGAATGCAGTCGTTTTCCTTAGCGACCTCCCGACGTCGAGCAAGACACCCAAGACGGCCTTACATTTTGTACGACACCCCCGACTCGTGCTCCATCATGTCGAAAGCCGGCTTCCCCGAAAACCACCCCGCCATCTCGGTGCCGATGGCCTTGTACGTGAACTCGGCGTCCTCCTGCTCAACGGCGACGGTCCGGCCGCCGCGACCCGCAGCGGCGGCGTCGGCGAGGAGCTGCTGGTGGCAGCAGCGCTCGAGGCTGAGGAACCAGTAGACGCAGCTCTCGACGGACTTGCCGCACGTGATGAGGCCGTGGTTCTGCAGGATGGCGGCCTTCTTGTCGCCCAGGGCGCCGGCGATGCGCAGCCCTTCCTCCTTGCCGAGGACGATGCCGCCGAAGCTGTCGTATAGCACGACGTCGTTGTAGAAGGCGCACGTGTCCTGGCTGATGATGTCGAGGTTGCGGCCTAGGGTGGAGAAGGCCTGGCCGTAGAGGGAGTGGGAGTGGGCGACGCACATGATGTCGGGCCTGGCCTCGTGGACGGCGTGGTGGATCATGTATGCTGTGTGAAAACGTCAGCGTGACACGAGGGCTTGCAGAAAGGACGCAGCGAACCGGCCGTGTTGAGAAGCTTCACGGGGCCGCCGTCAATGACTTCTCCCTCTGCGTTTACGCGGATGAGGTCGGAGGCCTTCAGGAGCGGCCAGGGGACGCCGAACGGGTTGAGCCAGAAAGTGTCTGGCTCGACGGGATCCTGGAAGCTCACGTTAGGGACCGAGGCACGAGGAGGACGATTTGAGAAGCTGGAGCAAGACGCACGCGAACAGTGATGTGGCCAGCGACGCCGGCGTCGAAGCCGTTCTTCGCAAAGATGCGGAACCCCAGTGCTAGGCGCTCCTTCAGGTGCTGCCGTTGTTGGAGAGGGTCGGCATGCTGCACGGGTTTGGGCAGCTTGAGCTTCGCCGAGCCCCTATCCTTCGTCGCAGTACCATTGCCGTTGTTGGTGGCGGTGGTTGTGGCTGCGGTAGCATCTACCTGTGGGAGTTGGGTTACGGTTGTGGCGGGGGCCATGATGGGTTCAAGTCAATGGAAATCAGTTTATTACCGAGTTTGAAGAAAAGTCTCAAAAAGCTGAAGCGTAAAGCAGCTGGAGGTGGTGCATTTTAAGTACCCAGCCCGCCCGCGCGCCCAACGTCGATCCGAAAGGCGCGTACAGCTCGTTTCTCATGCGGGGATGTCTTGAGTTAGCCTCCCGGGTGCCGAGCCCCATGACATTGCAAGCTCAAGCTCCTTGCCTATCAGAGGCTACCCGCCTCCCTAAGCTGCCCCCTCTCGGGCACGTTTGCCGTGGAAAACGGGAATAAGAGACACAATGTGCACCTCGAGATGACGAGAAAGCTCCCTGGCCCGAGGCAACCCCGCACTGAAGAGCACTTATCAATGTTGGGCCTATCCTTGATTCGATTACCTATCTACCTGTACGGCCTCGGTGCCCACTTCAAAATGTCGGCACGGTCCAATCAGTCCGAAGACATTACCTAGTATCTACTTACATAGCTACCTATCTATGAAAGGGAGGCACGGCCACTTGGCAGGTATCTGCAGTTTCCAAAACGGTAGCCGTCACATATCCGGGCGCACGACAGCTGCGATGTTGCCCCCGAATTGCGGGTAGAGCGGGCTCACAGGCAGCCAATCGCACCCCATGAGTAATTCATTGCAGAAAATGCCAGTAAAATACCCATGAAGCTATTCCTCGCCGGAAACTGAAAGTGCGTGTCTCGGAACCTTGGGTGCAGAGTTGAAGCTTGGGACAACGGGCCGCTGACTGATGGAGTCAATTCTCGTAGAGGGGCTCCTACCCAGGTGCTTGAGCGCAGATGCACCCGAAGCCGGGGTGAGACCCTGAACAACAGGGGTGCAATGCGGGGTGATAAGATAGCCCACTTTCAACCTTCTGATTGGCCAATTTTCTCCAAGTGGAGGGGCTGGCGCGCGATCCAGCTCTTTTTTTTCCACCTTGAGGGACTGAGTGACGGCAAAATTTCACACCGCGCGACGCAGCTGGAAAGTGCCTCCTTCTCCCAAAACATACACGTACGTGCGCTCAGCGACATCAACGCACGCACGCCCGACTACATCACCATCCTTCCAAAAGATGGGTCGCAAGTTCAGAGTAGGTATATTCGCGTCGAATTTAGTTGATTGTGAGCTGACACCCCCGTTAGGGAGGAAAGAAGGGCAAGGGCCGCGGAGGCGCCGCTAATGGCGGCGATCGCGGTCGTCAGCCTCGCAGCGAGTCCTGGCAGTCGTACCCGGCCGTCAAGAAGGAGAACGAGAGACTCCAGCGCTACTACAACACCATCATCGGTCTTTCCGAGGAGGAACAGGGTCCCTTCTGGGATGCGCTGCGCAGAGATCTGCCCAACAGCTTCCGCTTCTGCGGTTCCAAGGGGTACGCCGCCGTCGCTCGACATCTCGCCCTTTCCCACGCTGACTGACTGCAATACAGCCACGCCCAGGCCGTGAAGAAGCTTCTCCAGAGCCGATACATGCCCGAAATCGTCAAGATCGAACACGCCGATGGCCGCATGGTCGAGCCCCCCAAGCCCCTCGAGTGGTACCCCAACGAGCTCGCCTGGTGGATGACGACCCCCAAGAACATTATCCGCAAGTACGCGCCCTTCTCCGCCTTCCAGAAGTTCCTCGTTTCCGAGACGAGCGTCGGAAACATCAGCAGACAGGAGGTCGTCAGCATGATCCCTCCCCTTCTGATGGACGTCCGCCCCGGCATGACCGTCCTCGACATGTGCGCCGCCCCCGGTAGCAAGGCTGGCCAGCTTCTCGAGATGATCCACCAGGGCGAGGAGGCTCGCGTCAGGAAGGTCCTGCGTGCCTTCGCCAAGGAGGACGGGCTCGACCTTGGTGTGGAGACCGAGGAGGAACGCCAGGCCGACCTCGACGCTGACCCCTCCGATTCCGGCCGCACCACTGGCCTCCTGATCGCCAACGACGCCGACTACAAGCGCGGCCACATGCTTGTCCACCAGCTCAAGCGCCTCTCCTCCCCGAACCTGCTCGTTACCAACCACGATGCCACTCAGTACCCTGCCATCAGGCTCCCTTCGGACCCCGCGACCCCGACGAAGCCCGTCTACCTCAAGTTCGACAGAATCCTGGCCGACGTGCCCTGCTCCGGTGACGGTACCCTGAGGAAGAACCAGAACCTGTGGAAGGACTGGCAGCCCGGCAACGCTCTGGGTCTCCACGTCACCCAGATCCGCATCCTGCTCCGCGCCCTCGCCATGCTCAAGGTCGGAGGCCGTGTCGTCTACTCCACCTGCTCCATGAACCCCGTCGAGAACGAGTCCGTTATCGCCGCCGCCATCGATCGGTGCGGAGGTCCTGACAAGGTCGAGATTGTCGACTGCAGCAACGAGCTGAAGGGACTGGTCCGCGCCCCTGGAATGCGCAAGTGGCAGATCATGGACAAGTCCGGCAGGCTCTGGCGTTCCCAGGCCGAGGTCGACGAGTACACCAAGTCCAGCGGCGACGGCATCGCCCCTGGCAGACTTGTTGACAGCATGTTCCCCCCCTTGGAGGGCAGCGTCTGCTCCGACCTTCCTCTCGAGCGCTGCATGCGGGTCTACGCCCACCAGCAGGACACCGGCGGTTTCTTCATCACCGTCCTGCAGAAGAAGGCCGAGGTCAAGATTCGCCCCGAGGACCAGAAGCCCGCGGCGGAGACCAACACCGACGTCAAGGCCGAGGTGAAGGCGGAAGACGATGAGACCAAGGTGAAGGTGAAAGATGACGAGACCAAGGTGAAGATCGAAGAGCAGACCGAGGCAAAGGTCGAAGACGAGACCAAGGTGAAGGTCGAGGACGAGACCGAGGTGAAGCTGGAAGACGTGAAGGCCGAGGCCAAGACCGAGGAGACCGAGCAAGAGGCCTCGAACGGCATCAAGCGACCCCGCGAAGACACGGCCGATGGTGAGGACCAAGACGTGAAGAAGGTCAAGCTCGAGCCATCGCAACCCAAGCCCCAGAGATCCAACCGCAACGCCTACGGTCAGGTTGAGGAGCCCTTCAAGTACCTTGATCCCAAGCACGAGGTCATCCAGCACATCAAGACTTTTTACCACATCTCCTCGCGATTCCCCGAGGACCGGTTCATGGTCCGCAACGCCGCTGGCGAGCCTGCCAAGGCCATCTACTACACCTCGGCACTCGCACGCGATATCCTCACGGAGAACGAGGGCCGTGGCATCAAGGTCATCCACGGCGGTGTCAAGATGTTCATGAAGCAGGACGCCCCCTCTGCCGAGGTCTGCCGCTGGCGCATCCAGTCCGAGGGCATGCCCATTCTGCAGGGCTACGTTGGTGAGCAGCGCGTCGTGCGCCTCACCAAGAAGGAGACGCTCCGCAAGCTCCTCATCGAGATGTTCCCCCGCATCGCCGACGGCGAGTGGGAGAAGATGGGCGAGATCGGCGAGCGCGTCAGGGACATTGGCATGGGCTGCTGCGTGTTGCGCGTCGAGCCTGACGACACCGACGTCGAGTTCAGCGAGCGCATGGCACTGCCCCTCTGGAAGAGCATTCACTCCCTCAACCTGATGCTTCCCAAGGAGGACCGCACGGCCATGCTCCTCCGTATCTTCAACGACAACACGCCTCTGATCAACAATAGCCTTCAGAAGCAAAAGCAGATCGACCAGGCCGCCAAGGTGCTGGCTAAGGAGGAGGTTGATGACCAGGACTACGCCGACATTGAGGATGCACCCACTCCCGAAGAAATGGATGCCGAGCCGACGCCGGCGGTCAAGACTGAGGCAGTGGAGGAGACTGAGTCAACCGGGATCAAGACTGAGGCAGTGTAGGCCACGCCTGCTACCGCCGCCACCGAGGTTTCCAATAGAGTTCTGTCGGAGTATATCTTTGGTCGCGAGCCTCTGGGCGAGTATTTGGGTGCCGACGAGCAGTCTGTCGCTGCCCACGAAGAGTATTAGGATGAGCTCTTGGCGCAACCAGTACTGCACCTCAGAGACCCAACAGTCAATGGAATGTCCTGGGGTGAGCTGTTGGATCAACAGGTCGAGGACGCAGCCCAAGATGGAGATTATGTGCGCTCGGAGTACCACATTGACTAGGCCACAAGGTGAAGGAAAGCAAGGAGGCCTCTTGGGTAGCATGGTGGGAATTAACATGCAGCATCAAGCAAAGGATGGCAATATCTCGGCTGCCTCTCTTCGCACCCATCGCCCACATGGGGCTGTCATCTTCTGAGCAACAAGTTTCTAGTAACTGATGGGCATGTGAATTGGTTATTGTCAGAGAGGCAGAGGCAGAGAAAAAATGTATGAGTACATGAGGATCTATTCCAAGAGGACTGTACGCGGCAGATAGATTGTACAGTCATTTTAAACAGTTATTATAAAGTTCGTTATTCAGCCCAGCAGTTGTTTTCAGTGCTTTCAATGAATTTGCTACACTCATTGTTGGGGTGGGGATCAAAGCAAGAAAGTTTATCTTGGTCATGGTATTACCATCTGTGAAGGGGTTCTGTCCCCAATTGATGTTAACTATGGCTTGCAATGAGAAAACTATCAACAAAGCCTCTTTGGTTGTATGTACAGTGCACAAAACTACAAGGGCAATGAGGCAACAAAAGTTACTTGCTAGTAGATGGCATTAAAGACAGGGGACAGTATCTTTCTTCCTGGACTAGCCTACTACTATAGAGAAGAACAAAAAAGAGTGTTCTGCCATCAATCGCGGACGGGAATTGAGCCCGACGTGGGGGTCGAACCCACAACCTTGAGATTAAGAGTCTCACGCTCTACCGATTGAGCTAGCCGGGCAGAACCATGAGTTTTGATGGAGATACTCGAGGAGAGGTGGGTTTATCTTGCGGGTGGGCGACGATGGTCTCCTCTGTGGGTTGCGTTGAATTGAAGTGCCTTGGTGGAGAGATGGGGCGGTTGAGAGAGGCCTTTGCCGAAACTCAAGTGTGGAACGAGGTGAGAACTTGGTTTTGGGGCCGGGCGCATGAAGTTCGGGTTTAAGATTGTGCCTGCAGAATAATTGCCTGCCGTCCAGTGCTCCTCAAACAGTTGACCATCTTCAGTGGTGGCATATCTCTAGATTCTCAGAGGGTCATGCAGTGGAAAGGGACAAGTGTGCTCATTATTTATGCAGCCTTTCCAGGTCCGTTTGATGCTACAGCTGGCCTAGATTCGGCTCAGCAAACGCCTCAGCTGCGTATGTCACACGCGTCAACTACAAGAGGCTGTACATTATGTTCCTGCTCTCCCCAGGTGATGTAGTGGTTACTCAAGCGCCCAAGCCGCGGCGCTGGGCACCGCCGTCGTACTTCATCTGCACGCCGGCGTTGAACTGCTGCTCGAGCTCCCGGGTGATCTTGCCGATGTCGCGCTTGCCCGCGGAGCCACCAGCGGCCGCAGCCCCGGCGGCGCCCTTCTTGCCGCCGCCCAGGAGCCTCATGAACTTCATCTGGCGGGCCGAACCACCTTCCAGCGCGTCGACGTCCCACGACTTGGCGGCATCCGGCTCGGCGGCGGGAGGCTTGGCGTCCTCCTTCTTCTGCTTCTTCTTGTCCTTCTTGCTAGGCGTCTTCTCGACGGGGGCCACGTCGCTGTCGGAGTCGGAGTCGGAGTCAGACTCCTCCTGCACACGCTTGCGCTTCTTTTCCGACTTTTTGCTCTCCTTGGGTGCTTCTTCCTCGGCGTCCTTGGACTTTTTGCTCTTCTTTTCCTTCTTGTCCTTGCTCTTCTTGCTCTTCTTCTCCTTGGCCGGGGTCTCAGTTACTTCCTCCCCCTCCTCCTCGACGTCCTTGGACTTTTTGCTCTTCTTGTCCTTCTTCTCCTTTTTGCTCTTCTTCTCCTTGACTGGAGTCTCCGTTGCCTCCTGCTCCTCCTCCTCCTCAGCGTCCTTGGACTTTTTACTCTTCTTCTCTTTCTTGCTCTTCTTGGCCTTCTTGCTCGGCGTCTCCTCGGGAATGGCCGCGCCGTCGGACTCTTCGTCGTCCTCCTGCGCACGCTTGCGCTTCTTGTCGGACCTTGTGCTCTCCTCCTCAGTGTCCTTGGACTTTTTGCTCTTCTTGCTCTTCTTCTCCTTGGCAGGGGTCTCGACCTCCTCGTCCTCGTTGTCGTCGGTGGTGGCGGCAGCAGCGGGCTCCTCCTTTGACTTGGACTTCTTCTTCTTGTCCTTCTTCTCCTTGGCGGGCGTAACTGCCTCCTCCTCCTTGGCCTTGGACTTCTTGCTCTTCTTCTCCTTCTTGGCCTTTTTTGACCTCTTCCTCTCGTCGTCCCTCGAGTCGATCTCCATCTGCATCTTGTCGCTCAGCGCCCTCGCCTCGCTCTCGGCGCGGAGCTGCGCGCTCGGGTTGGGTGACTCGGAGCTTAGGTCCATCTCGAGGTTTTCGTCGGCAGCTTGCTTAATTGGTACGCCGTCTTCGTGCTCCCGAACCCTTGGATTAGTAGGGTCTTTGAAGTGCGATGCTGTAACCACAAGTTATGTTAGGTAAACACGTCGCGAAATGCACATTTGTGGCTTGCGTGCAGACTTACATGCTTTCGCACTTTATTTCCAGAGAGGTGCGCGATCCAGATTTTGCTGCTCAAAAAGTCGACAGAAGCTAGAAGTATAGTTGAGCGACCCGCCAATTAAGCTCAATCAAAAAGCGGGACTCACTTGCCTACGGAATCCAGCTGGCGGTGGTCTGATTGGTTGGACCCAA
>WIGM01000489.1:0-33989 GCA_014235935.1 Colletotrichum musicola | reverse complement strand
TCTTTGATTTCTCCACTTTATTTTGTATGGTGCTTTCAATGAATCTTAGAATCATTCATCGTATTTGGTATGTTAGGATAATAGAGCAGAGAACACTCCTCTAGCGCAATAGGGAACGAGACCTCACAGAGGACGAGGCCACTTAGGTTACTAAAATAGTAAAGGACGATATATGGGCGATTAAAGCCCAAGCGACAGAGGAAGCTCGTAATCTTCCCCATAACGCTAGAAGTTCGTGATCTTCCCAATTAGAAAGGAAAGTAAGTACACTATACCACGAAGGTACTTAAAGCAGGATACCAAAGGGAGGGCATCTATAGAGCAGGAAAGTCCATCCTAAAAGTCCTTCCCTAAGGGGGCGTGTCAGATTAAAGGACCTAGAGCGACGGAGCTTTATAGAGCCGATCCACTTCATGCCTAAGGCAACAAGGGACACCCCTACCCCTAGTACCGGGGATCTCCATGACCGGAATCAGCTACTTAGCAGATACAACAACAATACACGTATTCTGACACCCAATTCGACAGTTTTGGAACGCGTCGACATTTCCGAGTGAGGAATTATGGGTCCTTTTTCGGCTTCTTGATTGGCTAGGGAGCGCGTCGAACTTTTGAGAGTACATTGGTACATCTATGTGGGTCAGTTGGCGGATGCATCCAATGACAGCTTGTAGATGGCCGTATTTCGACGCATTCCGACATCGAATACTTGAGTAGGGAGTGTCTGTCCATCGTTTGTCCGACTGAGGCAGCCAACTTGTACACGCGACAGCTTCTCCAGGGCGTCTGCCCTGGCGTTACGGCGACGGGCAACGACTCCTTTCCGGTACAGACCGGGACGACGTCACCAGGCGGGGACAGTGCCGCGGCGGAGACGTCGAAAAGCAAGGGGTCGGACGATGCTGCCGGATTTGTGGCCATACCGCTGGGGCTCTCTTTGGTTATCAGTACGGCGGTAATGCTGTCGGGTTTTATTTGATGGGATTCGTATCTGAGACTGGACAGACACAAACCGAGGGCAAGAGCTGCCGAGATGGTGTCGAGGCAAGGGAGATCCCATTTGGGGATCGCGAACGCCTCCCACGGTCCTGAGGTCACCGGGTTGCAACAGCGACTGTCATCGGGCATCACCTACTGAACTGCCTTCACAAAGCTGGGGAAAAAGAGCCAGAAGCATGCGCAGGTCAAGTTCTGACGGTAAACACGCTTTTAATTGGTTTAAGTCGTATGTTTCATATATCTAAGTAACGGGGGTTGATCTTCTTCTTCAATGCGAAAGTCCAGTTCTACACGAAAGAGCCCGTCTTTTTAATCCTCACTCATTTTCCTACAATCAAGCCTGTGACCTTTGCTTGATCATGTCCTGAATCATCAAAGCCGACTGCTTCGGCGTTCTCTCTAGCGTCTCGTAATCCGTGAAAGTCACACCGAATCGGATATCGTACCCCGAGAACCACTCTATAAACACACGTTGTCAGTCCTCGAGTCACGAGTGGTTTTTCTACTTGGAGGGGGCCTCACCGAAGTTATCAAGCAACGACCAGGCGAAGTATCCAGCAACTTCTGCGCCGTCCTGCCTCGCCCGAACGAGAGCGTCCAAATGTTCTGCGAAGTATCGCTGACGGTAGTCGTCCTTGACGGACTCGTCGCGGGTCATGGTATCTTCGCCAGGGCAGGGGCATCCGTTCTCGGTAACGTAGATGGGCTTCCCATACCTTCTGTAGGCCCTGACGAGGTGCTTCTGGAAGCAGTTGGGGGCCGAGCGAAGCCAGAAAACGCCACTCGGGTCGCCGATGGACACACCGTCCTTGTTCTCCTGCAGCTCGTCTAGGTTGCCGATGAAGTCCGTGTCCGGGGCAGGGGTGGTGCGGTGACGACCGTACTGGGCAGTGTAGTAGTTCATACCGTAGAAGTCGAGATCGGCCTCGCGCAGGAGTGCCATTTCCGAATCAGTGAAACACGGGAGTCGCTCCCCGAGCTGATCGCGCATGACCTTGGGATAGTCCTGGGCAAGCCTGGGGCGAAAGAAGCACGACGGTCAGTAGGTGCGCCTAAGACAAACTGGCCGAGACTCACAGCATGGGATTGGCAAACCAGCCAATGCAGAACTCCATCCTCGTCTCGGCTGCCTGGTGGTCTTTGGGCTCATCAGAGTCCCATGGCTCAAAATAGTCACCACTCAGGGACACTCCGATCTGCCCTCCATTCTTTGGCTTGAACTCCTTGTTGTACAGGCTTGCCGCTCTCGCGTGAGCCATGATGAGGCTTTTGCCGGCGATCCAAGGCTCAGTGGTCGAGTCTCCCTCGGCACAGTCCTCGTTGGTGCTGCTCCGTCCAGGAGCATCGATGCCAGTGGAATAGCCCTGCCGATGTTGCGTCAGTCTTTCCTTTGCGGCGTGTCTCCGAGCATCATATCGTCGGCAGCACGATGTTCTCACTCACACGTATGGCGCAGACCCACGGCTCATTCAGCGTGATCCAGTTATTGACCCGGTCTCCGGACCTCTCATAACACACCCTCGCATACCTTTCGAAGTCCCTCTGCGACTCTTCAAGGTCAAGCCAGCCCCCGTACCGGTCGTGCAGCGCCTGGGGCAGGTCCCAGTGATAGAGGGTCACCCAAGGAGTGATGCCCCGAGCGATGAGCCCGTCGATGAGTCTGTCGTAGAAGCGAAGGCCTTCCTCGTTGACAGGGTCATCGCGCCCGCCGAGAGGAATTATGCGCGACCATGCGAGAGAGAACCGATACGCCTTAGCGCCAAATTTGGTGAGGAGGTCCAGATCCTCCTCGTATCGATGGTAATGGTCGCAAGCAACATCGCCGGTTCCACCGCTGGTTCGAGAGGGCTCTAAGTGAGTGAATGTATCCCAGATGGACGGACCACGCCCCCCCTCGTCGAAGCCACCTTCGATCTGGTAGGCTGCGGTTGCGAAACCCCACTCGAAGTTCGGCGGGAGTGGCTTACATGTGGTGGCGGATTGGGAAGACATGATGATACCTCTCGGTGTAGAACTCGGTCCAGCAGTAAGGTAAATGCGAGGGGAAAAAGGGTCGAGTACGTCGATTGTCTCAGGGAGCCATCATCATTCGCCGGCCTACAACATTGACTTGACCGACCCTAAAATATATAGATACCATTGCATCTCAGTACGATGTTGATATCGACCGCTCTGTTGCGTCAGGCGCAATTGACCGACAAGTGCCAATGAATGGCGGACCGGACAAATGATCAGATAATACGGATAATACTAACAAAAGGCACATACCTGGTATTACCGGGGAACGAAGAGAGCTCGTTTACATCGTATTTGAGCTCGTTCAAGATGATGGGAACCCGATCCCCTTTTCCTTTTCGGGAGTAGCGGTGCGGTGGGACTGGTGGGGCCATTTCACCGGTGGGGCCGGGAATGAGGGGATTTGGCCGGAACCGTTTGCGGATCCCGGGAATACCTAGTCACCTACCTAGGTAGAGTTATACGGCGAAGTCCCCAGCCTGCCGGACTTATTACTTGTGTCAAAAGATAGACCGGGAACTGATAAAGAAGAGACATGCCCTCTAATTGTCCGACTACGTAGCAACATCCACCGACAGAAGATAACCATCTTTCACCCAGATTAATTCGCCTGAGATGACCCGGCAGTCCGATGCTCAGCCTCCAAGGCAGGCTTGCAAGCTCTGTCGCCGCCGCAAAATCAAGGTTCGCAACATACCTGCAATGCATCCCAGTAGGTGTCAGAAGTGAAGAATTGGGGCGGGAGCAAGGCCGACATGATATGTTTTGCTGACGAGATGGCGTCGGCAAGTGTGATAGCCTTCCGACATGCAGCAACTGCCTGGTGTCTCAGGCGTCGTGCATATACGCGCTTCCGAGGAAACGAGGCCCCAAGCCGCGCCGATGGCAGGAACATGATGGAAGAGAGCCTCGTCGTCGCTCCATTTCGCCGGCCTCCAGCTCATCCTCTACAGGAGCTAATGATAGGAGCCCGGCGCAGGTGGTCCCTGGCTCACATGAAGAAGACCCTCAGGCCCGCGAGTTCCCGCCGTCCGTCCGCACCAGCCCACTTTGCAGCGGCGTGATCGCCGTGGGGTCGAATTTGCTGTTCGAAACGCCAGCCGGCCAAATCGAAAGCGCTGTGGCGATACATCTCAGGCTTTTGTCCGGACTGGCCACGGCCGTTCCGTCGGTCTCGGGAGCAGATATCGCGAACAGGTGCATCCACTTGTACGTTCGATACGTCTTCGGAGCGTTCCCGTTGTGCCACGAAGCTACGCTTCGGGCCTCTGTCGGCCGATTCTTCATCCCGCTCCTGGATGCTCGAGATCACGCCGAGAGCCGAGGGCCCGTCACGCTATGCTTTGCCGCCGACAGCGAGCGGGAGAGGATCGGCGCCCTTCGGAGGTTGACGCTCCTCACGGCGCTTTGCGCTTCCGTGGCATACATCGTGCCTGAGACACTCATGGCGGAAAAGCACGTCGTGGCCCCCCTCTTCCTCCGAGCTTCGCGAGAGACATTCAAGATCTTCGAGGACTATGATCTCGAATACCCAGACTCGTGCTCTCTCGGTATCAGGCACTTCTTTTCGTCGGCCATCCAGAGCGCCACCGGGATGTACGGAGCGGCATCTCATATGCTTAACCAGGCCGGCCTCGTTGCCATGAAGATGCGTCTTTACGATGAGAGTTCTCTCGAAGGGCTTGATCCAATCGAGGAGAAGCTCCTTCGAAACACGTTCTGGCAGCTGTACGTCTGCGACCAGACGGCCCTGATAATGAAGGGCCGCCCGGTGACGATCCACGAGTCGCTGTTCGAGACCGAGTTTACGCTCAAGGCACAGTCTAGGTGCTCCGTTCCGTTGCTGATCCACCCCGAGTGCTCCCAGGGCGCCAGGTTGGAAGACTTCCTGGCAGAGGGGTTTCACATCATCTGTCGGCTGTGGACCATGGCCGCTCACGTCATCCACAGCATGGAGACGCTGTCGAAGAAGAGGACCTTGGACGATTTTCTCGGCGCCGAGAACCGCCACGAAGCTGTTGCGCGACTCTCGCATGCGTACTTTGAGGTGATCACGCTCACGGTCGACTACTCCGACTCTGCCGAGCTGCCCGAGAAGTCGTCGCCGAGCATTGGCTGGGAGGCAGATCAGCACTTGCTCGACATGGTACAACGCCAGCGGACCAGCTGCCTCATCAGTCTTCACATCATCAAGGTTCAGGTGCTGCATTCTGCGGTCCGTTGTGGAATGCCGGACGTGCTGGGCGTGAGCTCGGAACCGCTCAGCCTGGTCATGAAGCAGATTGAAGCGGCCCAAGACTTTCTGTACGTCCTCGAGAGTGTTCCATTCATACATCTCCAGACGGAGGGAGAGCATTGTGTAAGTCCATGCAGAACCTCCCCGGTGCACAGGTGCCTTGCGCGAAGTCGCTCCAATTGCTTACATGCCTGACTTTGGTTACACCCATCAGTCTGAGAAGATAAGAAAAGTCGGTAGCATACTCCTCGAGATAGCCGAGGGTGCCA
Organism: Colletotrichum musicola; assembly: GCA_014235935.1. Taxonomy (NCBI): domain Eukaryota; kingdom Fungi; phylum Ascomycota; class Sordariomycetes; order Glomerellales; family Glomerellaceae; genus Colletotrichum; species Colletotrichum musicola. The sequence goes on along the minus strand of WIGM01000489.1, from coordinate 28,469 downwards.
CGATGGATGTGATCAAGACGCGTGCGAGTCAGTGTACGATGCGCTTGGTGAATTTGCTGGCTCGCCTGGACTCGAAAGCATCAGATGTGCTAGAGCAAGACATGAATTTTTGATGAGCAATGGAACAAACATACAATTATCAGAAGTTTTCCATTCCTAGGCTTGAATAGTTCGTTCACGTTTGCGCCATGCGGGACGGGGCAAATTACCCCTTCTTTCAGGGGCACGCCCGTGTAGCTAATGCACGCATCAGAAGAATGAGAGAGACAACACACTATATGTACACAATACTACGAACAATCTGACAGTAATAGTATCAATCGGACTGGAGACTGAATTCTCACCCAGACTCTAGAGCCTCTGGGTCTTCTCCTCCGAAACAGTCTTCACTGCGTGCTCTTCGTGAACCAATCCCTCGGCCTTGTCCTTGATGTCATAGACCGTGTCCAGCGCCTGCCTTCCATCGAAAATCATGCTGATCTCCTCCAGACTCAGACCTCGGGTCTCAGGGAACGTGTAGTAGATGATGGTCAGCCACAGCACAAGCGCGCAGACGAAGACGATGTAGTATTTCCAGCGAAGAGCCTCGAGCGCCACCGGGTTGACGAAGCCGTTGAACAGGCCGCTGCAGTACTGCGCGAGGTTGAAGACGGTCAGGCCCTTGGCCCGGAGGGAGTAGGGCAGGATCTCCATCAGGTATGCGATGGGAAGCGGGCTCATGGCGATGTTGTAGAACGTGTAGAAGACGAACATCATGGCGACGATGCCGACGCCGAGACCCTTCTGGCCGTTCTCGAGCTGCTGGTTGCGCGCCGCGAGGCCGGTCCAGATGATGAAGGCGCACAGCATGCCGATGGTGGACGTCAGGAAGAGGAACCGCCGACCGAGGCGTTCGACAAATACTGACGCGCCCACGGCGATGAAGAAGTTGTAGATCTGGAGGCCGCCGTTGATGAGGTTCTGCGTTTCGGGGTCGGTGATGCCAATGTCGCGCAGGACGAGCGCCAGATATCCGCCGATGAGCTGGTTGCCACACCACTGGACGATGAAGCCCAGGATGGCGACCACGAACAGTCTGTGGCGATTGCCCTCTGTGCACGGAGTTTATGTTAGTTGCAGTGGTGAAAGAAAAGAACAGATGGTGCACCCACTTGTACGGAGGAACTGCAGGTACGAAGTCGAATTCTGGGCTTTCTCAAACTCGATGGCGCTGCTGATCTCGGCAATCTGAAGTCGGACGAGTTCGGTGGGCTCTTCGGTGCCGCTGTGGTACTTGCACAGGATCCTCGTCGCTTCTTCCGTGCGGTTGTTGGCAACCAGCCACCTGGGGCTTTCCGGAACGAAGAAGATCAAGGCGCCCTGGAAGATTGAGACGACTGCCTGGAGTAGAGACGGAATCCTCCAACTCCAGCTGTTCGGGATTCTGAAGGTGCCGTAGGTCGACCAGGCGGCAACAATGGCTCCGGCATACTACGTACGTGCATGAGCAACAACAACGACGATATCCGCAGTTTTGGTGAAGGGCAGAAAGGAGGAGGAGGGTGTAGTATGTGTGTATGCAGGCGTAAACTCACCCATTGCGTGTTGTAGATAGCGGTGATGATGGGCCTGTGCGTGGGATACGCAAGCTCTCCAAGCAACGGTGCAGCAGCGGTGGCGACGAATCCTCCGCCCAGCCCAATGAAGAAGCGACCAGCAAGGAACATGCCGAAGTTTTGAGCTCCTCCCTGAATGGTGGCACCGGTGATGACAATTATGGAGGCAAGAAGGATAGGGGGCCGTCTGCCGTACTTGTCCGCGATATAGGGAGCGAGGGGCAGAGAGACGACGCCGCCGATCACCTGCATGTTAACCAGAAGGCCAAGAAGGGGTCCTGAGGGGTGATCGAAATCTGAGAGAGACAACCCCGTGTGTCAGCTAGGTATCTAAAGTAGGCCATGCATGCACCACGCCAGGACTGGTTGTTAATTACCCTTCTGCCAATGCTCGACCGTCTGGATCCCATTGAGCATGCTACCATCGAAGCCACCGATATAGCTCGTGAAGAAAGGTATGAGGAGGAGCAGGTTGAGCCTCACGAGGTGGGGAACGCGCCACCAGGACTCCTTGGTGCAGAGTTGCTGCAGTCGCAGTTCGCCATTCTCGTGAGAAGCCATAGGTATGTACCTAAGGTTAAGTATGGGCAGAGGATTGCAATCAGATGTCAGAGGGTGGATTTGTTTAACGGAGGCTCGGTGACATGAGGCCGGGCTGGAAGTGATGGGGAGCTTGGCCGTACTTTTAAAGGATTCCAGCCAACAATGAGGATGGGGACATCTCTACATTTGCATCGGATTCAACTTGCCTGCTTTGAGCTTCCGGCCCGAGTTGCCCAGGGGGTATCGTACGCTTGATGGGCTGTTTTTCGTTCTTCTCCGCAACGCCGAAACCCGTGACCCTTTTACTCCAGATTTCGGCCATCCCCATGGGGTCAGAAACAACCCCCGGTCACCTGTGGATGTCCTAACGGGTAGATCAGGTCGTCCGGCAAGAGTGTTCCAGGTCCTCGTGCTTAGTGATCATGCCCGGCGTGTACTGTTGTATTTGGCCGCCTCGGTCAAATAAGTCAACGGTCAGGGGAAGAGGCAAGCATGGTTCTGCCTAGCACTAGGGAGGGCCACATCGGCTAGCCATCCCCATCCTGGCCTAGTTCTGGTGTCTGGCCCTCCTTCTACTGTCCCTTAGTCCTCGGTTCCGCCTCACTGGGAGGCCGGCATCTCATCTGGAGCTTGAAGGGACGACGTAGGTGGGCAGGACTCGGTGAAATTCCCCCATCCCGGTCGGCGGCACCCGGCCACGTGAGTGTCATGGGATGCCATTCGTATTGCGTGCATAAAGCCGATGTCTTCGAGTCGGAAGATGGCATGACGGGTTTGACATCAGACGTGAACTGTGTCTGTGGGGAGTCGCACGACATCAACAATCCTGGCTACCTGGGTAGTCATACCTAGTCATGTCCATGAATTTGACCGATGGTACGCAAGAGAGCCATGGCTGATCCCGATTAACCCAGCGCCTGCCTCATTGGCAAAACGAGAACGGAAAACCTTCGGTATAAGAGGGCACAAATCTAAGAGTTCTGCTCACTGCAGCCGATAATGAGCCAGCAGATGCGCTTTCAGTACAGCATGGAACGTGTGCGTGTTAACCCCGTCATCCCGGGCTTTGCGCCCGATCCTTCGCTCGTCCGCGTGGACGGCACGTACTTTCTTGTCAATTCAAGCTTCCATCTCTTTCCTGGGCTACCGGTATACGCGTCAAAGGACTTGATCACGTGGAAGCAAATCGGTATGGCTGTATCCCCCCCTCCCCTTCCTTGCGGCATCACTGAAGCTAACACGAGCTCAAGGTAACGCGTTAAACCGGCCGGGTCAGATCACACTCCAACAATCGTACACCAAAATAGTTGGTGAAGGCGAAGATATCGTCTGCTCGCAAGGCGGCCTTTACGCCCCCACCATCCGATACCACCAAGGCACATTCTATATTGTCTGCACCAATATTATTCACACGTCATCGCAACCGCTCAACAGGAACGTCAAGCAAAATTTCATCCTAAGCACGACCGACATCTGGGCAGATGAGTGGAGCGACCCGGTGTTCTTCGACTTCGATGCCATCGACACGAGCCTCTTCTGGGATGACGATGGCAAAGTGTATCTGATCGGCGCGGCTGACGAGCCCCCCGACAGCAGCATCCGTCAGTTCGAGATTGACCTCAAGACCGGGGAGCGGCTCTCCGATTCCGTAGTCCTCTGGCACGGCATCACAAGAGTGTATCCCGAGGGACCGCACATGTACAAGAGGGATGGGTGGTACTACCTGCTCATCGCCGAGGGTGGTTGCTTTGCGGACCATCACACCATCATGGCGCGCTCGAGAAACATCTGGGGGCCTTACGAGTCAAACCCGGCAAACCCGGTGCTGGGGAAGACGAGTCCCGACAGTTACATCCAGTACACGGGGCATGGGGACCTTTTCCAGGACCCGTCTGGCCAGTGGTATTTTGTATGCCTCGGGATCAGAAAGGTCGACGGTCACTTCATCATGGGCCGGGAGTCTGTCCTTACGACTGCTTCCTGGCCCGTTGGTGAGTTTCCGACAATCGACACGGCCCAGCCGGAAGTTGCCATCACCAAGAACTTGATCCCATGCTCAGAGTGGCCTCAGAGAAGAGACGCAAACCGCCCTGACGTTGGGCTCGTTCACATCCGGGACCCCGTCGAGGAGAGTTACGAATACAACGGAGAAGGAATCACTCTGTCCGCCAGCAAAGCAGACTTTACAGTGTACGATGAGCCAGTGACGTATGTCGGGAAGCGCCAGAAACTTCTCGAGGGCTCTGCTTCCTCGACTCTGGAAGTCACGGCGTCAACCATCGCTGGTGGTGGTCATCTCAAGTCTGGTCTATGTTACTACAAAGACGAACACAGATTCGTTCGTATCTTTGTCGACTTCGACTTGAGAGAAGTCGTCCTCGAGATTCTCAACGAGGCGAAGAAGATCGGGTGGAAGAAGAGCCGGACGCTGGAGGGGCTCACGGAAGGCAGCAACATAACCTTCGGGGTTGACTACACTGAGCTGCAGCTCACGTTCTGGTTCCGTTCCGACGGAGATGGCCAGCATAAAACGGAGTTTGCGCCCATAGACACCCTCGACATGACCGGACATGATTTCGTCGGTCCCATCATCGGGATATTTGCCGTTGGTAGCAAGGAGGTCAAGGTGCATTATTCCGGCCTAAATATGCCAGGCTTTTAGAAAGAGGATGCTTCACTGTTTACTTAGTGTAAATATCTTCTATAGAGTCTGATTATGCATGCATCAAAGTGCACCGCTGAAAGGCAGCTCTTCGTAAGCTTAGGCATGATAGCATCCTCCATGCCCACGCAGTGAACCCTACGTCGTGATGGCTACCCCTCTTCTCACTCTTTCGTCGTCGCCATCCCCCGAAAAGGTCGCAAAAGACAAGGTCTGCTGGAGCGACAGCCACGGGGGCGATTAAACCCTCTACGCGGCACCTGAACCTCTCGACAACACTTACACAATGATGACAACTCCAACTCCTCTTCTATGAGCAGTGTACTGAATTGAACGTTGATTTGTACGCATCTACGTGTATGGGACAAGCCAAATCGACAGTTCAGGTGTTCTAAACCCTTCCAAGCTACCTACTTCCTCGTCCAAACACATCAAGCTTCCTCCTCCAACACGTACACTTCAACCTCTGCAATACCGGTACGAGCAGGGAGGGAGGCAGGAATAGGGAAATCGCCGTAGTCGGGATCCTCGTTGTGCATGACCATCGCCTCTCCGCCCTTAATCTGGTCGCCGTTCCAGATGCGCCCGACACGGAGCTTACCATCCTCGCCGCTTTCCAATTCCTTCGCCGTGAGGATTCCGGTAAAACCGGCCCCCTTCTTCAAGCTCTTGAACCTCGCGTCGAAGCCGAATCCGGCGAGAAGGAATTTGTTCTCCGCAAGCCTGACGACGAGGCCACCACCCGAGCCAGGCTTGCCAAAGACGGAGGCCCGCTCGATCGTCACCTGCATGTCCCCAAAGACCTTGGACCAGGTCTTCTCCTTCCTCGGGGGGTCCTGCAGCTCGTCGAAGAAGAAGCCGAAGCGGTCCGCGGCGGAAGACTTCGCGACGATGTCCTTGACCCGATTCAGGACCACGAACTCGCGCCCCACGGCCGTCGGGTCGATCTCAATGGCGAACGGGCTGACTCCTATCGCGCCGTACGTTCCGTACGACAGCCACATCCTGCGGGCGCCCTCGGGATCGCGTCGCTGCTCTGGGATGAACAGGGGGTCGTCCTTGTAGAGGTAGTCCTTGCACGTCATCTCGTAGTCCTGGAAGTAGATGTCGGGAGAGATGAAGTCCAGATAGGGGGTGTCGAAGCGCCAGATGTCGAGCACGTGGGTGCAGGGGCCGCCCGAGGGGTACTGTCCCGGCACTGCGCCGCCGGCGACCTCGTCTGAAGTCGCCACCGAGACGGGAGTCGAAGGATCCAGACACTCCGGCCCGTCGACGATGAGCCAGGCGTTGGCGTACAGCGGGAGCGGGTAGGCCGCCTTGCCGGCGGCCGCCACCTTGTTGACGTAACGGGAAATGTGGAACGCCATGAACATCTCATCGGCGGGGGCTCCGGCCCCGAAGACTTCCTCCCAAGAGTGCTTCCCGCTCTTGTGGATGGTGGGAAAGCGCTTCGCGAACTGCGGGTGGGGGTTCTCGGCCAGGTGGGCGAGCAGGGCTTCCGGCACGGGCTCCTCCCACGCCGCCTCGGCCAGAGCGGACCTGTCTCTGGAATCGCCGAGGATGCCCGTCTCGTTTTCCACCTGCACCATAAGCACTGTAGAATGGTCGCCGTCGAACTCCTTGAGGTGGGCCAGCAGCGTGCCGAAAGCCCTTGCGTCGGCGTCGGCGCACTCTGTAGACAAGGGCGAGATGATGTCGAGGATCCTCCGGTTGCCGTCACCATCGACGGCCCTCGCACGCGGGAAACGCTTCGAGTCCGTCTTCACCCAGGGAGGCACGTAGGTGCTGACGGCGTTCTTCCAGGTTCCGAACCACAGGAGCACGAGGTGCATCCCGTGCGCTCGCGCGCCGAGGATGACCTTGTCCAATTCCGAGAAGTCGAATTCTCCTTCGACGGGCTCGACGTGCGCCCAAGAGACGCCGCCGAGCAGCGTGTTGACGCCGTGCTGGACCATGCGCGGCCACACGTCGGCCATGTAGCTGGCCGAGCTCAGGTTCGAGTTGTGCAGCTCGCCGGCGAGCATGAGGAAGGGCTCGCCGTTGACGATGAGCTTCGTGCCGTTCTCTGCATCGCGCCGGAGGTGGGGGTGAGACGGGGCGTTGGCAGTCATTGTTCGAAGGCGTCTAGCGGAGGCGGTAAGATGCTGAGTGTGCTACGATGTTGAGTGATGGTGGGACTTGTGAACAGCAAGGAGGCGTTGGAGCTTCATTTATAGAAGACGTTGGAGCTTCATTTCTTATAGAAGACGTTGGAGCTTCATTTCTTTATAGCAGACGTTGCCGGCATCTAGCAAATGATGTGCCTTTCGATCGTCTGGTGACCCGCTTGCTGAGGATAAGCTGTCTGTCATGGCTCAACCTCGTTCTACGTAGTAGAGTGGTTTCGTCGATCGATGCGCACTTCCAAGGGTTCCTGTTTCCCCTCACGCAACGAGTTGATTAGCGTGTTGTCTGTCGTTGACATGGTCTCCACCGCCAAGAATATTTTAGACGGACGTTTGACTCCGCAAGGAAGAAATAATGAAATTCAGGCACTGTTGAAGTTCAGACTCAATATGGGCCGAAGAAAGGCGAGGTAGGGAAGTAATTGACCGAATGACCGGAGCCGGGCGGGCGGCATTGATGCCGGAGCCCATGACATCTGACGTCTCGGCGAAAGCCCCGTGCGTCTCCGGGCAAATAGGCGGCGGGGCTGGCCCACTTCGGGGTCAGCCCCGTGTTCGGAGAAAGCTATTGCTTGATACCAGGTCCAGTGTTCATCGCCAAGTTATGTCCCCCCCGGCAGAATACATCCGATTTGACCGAGATAGGTAGACAAAAGCCGACTTAATTAGCCGCACTCGGATGTCGTTGAGCCCCACGCCACGTTTTCACCGTAGCACACCATGAGGGCACATGCATCATACATGGAATGCCCCGCCTTCTAGGGGCTATTTCTGTTTGATGCGAAGACTGCGTGGCATTACCCCGAAGCGAAGAACGTCACGCTCCTACGGGGGTGGGGTATGGGAGCCTCGGTTCAAGTTGGACTGCAGTGCTGGTCAGGAAGTTTTGTAAACGCTCGAGGGAGCACCCGATTCTTCCTAGTTTATAACCCCTAGAAAGATGACTGCCTACCATCGAAGCGATCAACAGTTCTCTGTTTTGGTGCCAAAGTTGGTATTGACCTCATCTGAGATTCCATTATCCTTCCAATCTGTCGTCGCTTACACGCCCGCTGCCTATCATGCCTTCTCATCAACTTGACGTTGAGGATGTTCTGTCCAACCTCACCCTGGACGACAAAATTAAGCTTCTTTCAGGTCGAGACACCTGGTCCACCTACCCCGTCGAGCGATTGAACGTCCCGTCAATTACAGTATGTGTGCACACAGTGTCGCCGTGCGAACGATGAAAGACACTCACACACCTTCTACAGGTAACCGATGGACCCCATGGGGCGCGAGGCACGTCCTTTTTCAACGGTGTAAGTCGGCTGCTTGCCAGACCCTCGTTTCGTCCCTTTGCTGACCGCGGCTGTTGGTCAGCCCCGAGGCATGTTGCTGCCCACGGCAACTGCGATGGGCGCAACTTTTGACACGAAGCTGATGCGGTCTGTGGGCAATCTGCTGGCGACTGAGACGAAGGAAAAGGGTTGCCAGGTGCTGTTGGCTCCCACCGTCTGCTTACAACGATCTCCTCTCATCGGCCGGGGCTTCGAAGCCTTCGCCGAAGATCCTATCTTGAGTGGACTCATGGCCTCGGCATATATCAACGGCGTCCAGGAACGAGGCGTTGCCACCTCGCTCAAGCACTATGCTGCGCACGATCAGTCTTCAATGTCTTTGGAGGACAACCTTGTTGTCTCTGAGAGAACACTCAGAGAAACCCACCTGTTACCCTTCCAGTTGGCCGTCAAGCACTCTGACCCCTGGTCGATCATGAGCTCCTACCACCGCATCAACGGCGTCCATACGTTTGAAGACCCTTGGCTCAATACTCAGCTGCTGCGCAAAGAATGGGGCTGGAACGGCATGGTAATGAGCGACTGGGGTGGTCTTTGCAGTACCTCGGAGGGAGTGAATGCAGGCCTTGACCTAGAGATGCCGGGCCCCTCGCGATGGAGGGGAGACCGCTTGGAGCTGGCCATCAACTGCCAAAAAATCAAGATGGAAACGATCGACGAGAGGGTTCGCAACGTCCTCAACTTGCTGAACAAGGTAAGTCCGGCACTTGAGGACTCCTCGGAAGGCGCGGACGGCCAGTCATCTGGTGATACAGCCGAGAAGAGGGAAGTCTGCCGCGAGGTTGCTCGCAGCTCCATCGTTCTCCTCAAGAATGACAAGGACGTACTACCGCTCGACTCCCGGGAGGAGCAGACATACGGTCTGATCGGTCCTGCCATCACAAACCCTGCCGTCAGCGGCGGCGGCTCGGCAGATCTCGTCCCTTACTACATCAGCAAGCCGTTCGACGCTATCCGAGAGGTCGTTAGCCAAGAGCGCGTCAAGACGGCGATCGGATGCTACTGTCAGTCTTGCCAACCGCGTCAAAGCGACCCCCTGTGTGTGTGAAGCTGACGCTCATGTTTTCACAGCACACCTTTTCACCCCTCTCCTGACGGAGAACGTTCAAGTTCCCGGCAAGGCCGGGGCAAGCTACGAGCTCTTTTGGTACTCTGAAGATCCCACGGCCACGCCCGCGCCCAAGCCGATCCACACGACGACGACCACCGAGGCCCAGATGTACTTTGCAGACAACGTCCCAGCAGGTGTCCCCCCTGCGTATTGGCTCCGCGTTGAGACTACCTACACGGCCCCGAAGACGACAACCATGCAAATAGGTCTCTGCGTGATGGGCAAAGCTCGCCTCTACATCGATGACCGGGAAGCCATCGACCTCTGGACCAGCCATCCGGAGAAGACGCTCCAAACACCCATGTTCAACCAAGCGAGCATGGAGGTGACGGCAGAGTTGGCTGCCGAGGAAGGCAAGTCGTACCGCCTGCGCGTGCTTGTGAAGAACGAATCCATCCGACCTGGGTACGGAGCTCAGAACGCCGGCGGAGTGCGCATCGGCAGTTGCGAGAAGATCAGCCCGGCGGATGCGCTTCGTGACGCAGTCGAACTCGCGAAGACGGTCGACATTCCCATCGTCATTGCCGGACTCAACGCCGACTACGAATGCGAGGCCCTGGATCGGGTCGACTTGGAACTCCCCCCTGGCATCAACGAGTTGATCACAGAGGTTCTGAAGGTCAACTCAAGAGCGGTGAGTCGTCATATGCAACACACCCCAGGTGTCTATGAACGTCCTTGCTGACATGTCCTTAGATCATCGTCAACCAGTCCGGTTGTCCCGTGACCATGCCCTGGGTCGATGCTGCGCCTACTCTCCTCCAAGCCTGGTTCGGCGGACAAGAGACCGGCAATGCCATTGCCGACGTTCTCTTCGGTCGTCACAGCCCGAGCGGCCGGCTTTCCGTGACCTTCCCCCGCCGCCTGGAGGATACGCCCGCCTTCCTGTCCTGGGGTAAGGGGCTCCGCGACATGTACTACGGAGAAGGCGTCTTCATCGGCTACCGGTACTACGAGGCGCTCCGAAACAGGCCGCTCTTCTACTTTGGCCACGGGCTGTCTTACACGAAGTTCGAGTACTCGAACCTCAGCGTCCCTCAGAAGGTCGCCCTGGGAAGCCGTGGGGACGAGACGTTCGAGGTTTCCTTGGACGTCACTAACACGGGAGACCGGGACGGGCACGAGGTCGTCCAGGTTTATGTCGCGGACGTGAGCTGCAAGGCTCTGAGGCCGGTGAAGGAGCTCAAGGGCTTTGCCAAGGTGTGGGTAGCACGTGGCCAGACGGAATCGGTTCGTGTCACGCTGGACAAGTATGCCTTGTCCTACTGGAACGAGTGGAAAGAGCAGTGGCACGCCGAGAAGGGCGTCTTCAAGATCATCATCTCTCGAAGTGCGGATCCCTTGGCCCAGGTCTTGGAGAAGGAGTTGGAGTTGGTTGAGGATGTCTACTGGACTGGAGTATAAATGGAAACTGGGTCGGAATGATCATTCACAGCCAAGATGTGGTGGCTGATGGCAGCATCGTAGGTACCCGCGTAGTGCTGTTCACTCCACGACTGCCTCGATGTAGCTCAGGCAGGTAACATCCTAGGTACCTTCCAGCTACTTGACTAGGCACACCCGCTTCCCGCATACATAATTCGCAACCCTTTAAGACGATTTGCCCCTTATTTGAGTCTCCGTTGCCTTCCTGTCTACCTAGCAGACGGCAGCCTGATGCCTCTTTCCTCCACCACCTTGGCGGCGACACGTCGCACCTACCACGAACCACCCACGGAACTTAGCAGGCCTTGTAAAGTAGTTTTTCCTATGATTTATCGTTCTCCAGTTATCTGTCTGTCTTCTGGGACTGTCTCGACCAAGTGTCTTGAGTCGGTCATGTCTCACTTAGCCTTTACACCTCCGACGGGGTGCTACTTGACCAAATTGAGTGTCCAAAACTGCCACATACGACCATACCCATTGGAAAACTCGGGATCCCGTCCGCTCTCCCATAGATAAGCCAATGAGGGGAGTGTTTCCAGTCGGGTCGCAGATGACCACCGAAGATTACGCCTTCCGTTTCTTGGCGGCGGAAACGGCCCCCGTAAGCACTCTATTTTCCTGCCACCGCGTCCCGCCGCTACGGTCTTGCTGACCGACCGGCCGTCCATCGGTCATCCGCACAACTTCACAATTTTGCCGGCGCTCGCCCGCGCCTTTACGTATACGCCCATTTCTCCTCGTCTCGAGAGGGCGTCGTTTTACCTCATCTCGGCTATCGGGGCATCAGGGGCTTCGGATCTGCCAGGCAGGCACCTCTTGGGACCCGTCGCAACCGGCCGCGCCGCACCACCTGCCCTCATAGGCGTTATGGCCGTCTCCGGACCACATACTTAAAGGCCTCAGCCTGCTCATTCTGCTTCTTGCAGACTCCAGCTTTATTCATTCTTCAGCCCAGCGGGCAAACTCCCAGTCTTGTGATCGAGCTAGCACGCCTCTTTTCCCACTTCAAGCACGCTCCCCGTTCGTTGGCACGGCATCTCGTATCGTCGGCGGAACCCTGGCCGTACACCAAGAGAGCGCCAGTCCAAATGGCCCCCCGACGCTCGAGAAGGGACGCCTCGTCCGACGAGGTGTAAACAAAGAGGCAGGAAGAAGCCAAGCGACGCCTGCAAGAAAAGCTGTATGCGCAGGCATCCGGCGGCGTTACGAGGAACCGTGCCCTTGCGCCGAAATCGCGGAAGTCCCGAGACGCTCTATGGGAAGCATCGGTCTCGTAAGTCATGCCGCGTCGGCAAGCTGGACTATCGAGATGGCGACGAGCTGACCGTTCGAAAAAAATAGGTTGTACAGGTACTTCCACGATATTGCCTACAGAGACCACAAACAGGTCTGGCTCGGTCTTTGTCTGGACGAGCCCGAAGCCGAGACCATATACAAAGACTTCCTAGAGTACTATCTTCTAAGCTTAGAAGACCGTCGTTTAGTATTCGGGCCCCAGGAGTCGGAAGAGAAGCTATCCATCACTTGCGTCAACACAATCGAGTCGGTATAGAAGTCCCTCGTCGCAAAGGCGGACGATCGAATTCTATATAACATAAGACTCGAGGATCCTCGTAACAAGAAACGGTAGATACTGTGCCTGCCAAACCAGGAGAAGGATACCATAGGCATGTTCCCTTCGTCTCGCATACGTCGGGTGAGTAGTAGGCTCAGCAGATCGTTCTGAGGTTCAGAGGAAGGCTGATCGTAGACTCTAGTGGATTCTAGACGACCTCGCGCCACGATACGGTCTCAGTTTTGAGCAGACCTTTTTCAAGCGCGAGGCGACTGCCGAGGTCCTACTGCAGTTGCTCGTCGGGCTCTGGGAGCAGGCTCCCCTCATCCCCTGCGCGCCGGAAACGAGGTTTTCCTTCGACTAGGCTCTGACCCTGTTGGGCGTCAGCGGCTTCAGGGTCTGTGAAGTGATGGACATACCCTACAGCCGAGTGGAGTTGGGCATGGTGAGGGACCCGTCCGACGCGACGAAGGCCGTACCGGTAGCGACCATTCACCTTAAACACCAGAAGTAGGAGACGAATACGGTCAAAGGAGCGCAAAACTATAAGTAAGTTGTCATCCTGCCGGCTATCGCTGCCTCTTCTAACGGAAAGCCCTACCAGACTTCAATTCCAAGTGACTACGGTACCCTGCCGCGTAGTCTATCTCACTCACAAGATCATCGCTCGTGCACTGAGCGACGACGCATTCGAAGCAGGCTTCGCGTCGTACGACGAATTACTCCGGCGTCCGATTCTAGAGAACGTAGGTTACGTGCCGCTAAAGTAGAAGGCCGAGTTTACCGACAGAGTAATATTCCCCATCAAATACTCCACATTTTGGTCATTATAGAGGCAGGTACAGACGGCCCTAGGGATACGGGAACACATCAGGGTTCACTCTATACGCATAGGCGCGGGTAGCCAGTTACACAGTAGGCCGAAGATATCACAGATTACAGCACACGCACGACTCAATTTCCAACGCTTTCTTAGGAGTATTTAAGCCAGCGTTCCAGAACTACATTTTAGGAAACACATCTGCCGTCTACGAGAAGAGCTACATCCCACAACAGATCAGTAGGAAGGACCTAATAAAGGCAACATGGGCAGCTCTAGCGGGAACCAACAAAATCACACCTCAGCTTCGTCACACAACATTCACAAGGGACGAGAATACGCCCATATACCCGACCGCCAAAGACTACGACAACATCAAAAGCCGCAAATAGAATATGTATAAAGTATGACCTGAGCCCGGCTCATGGTCAGACTTCCATAGCTCTTCAGCAATCAACTTCGTAAACATTCTTTGGAATACTTTCAGCTTACCTTCACTGCGAATTACCTTGTTGAGTCTAAGACTGATCACCTTAGCCTCTGAAGACTTGATCTACTACAGCCTACGACACCACGACTCAGTGCCACGATACTGTTCTGCCGCGTCAATCCCCAGCTTCTGTTAGCAGACCCTACTGTCGGATAGCTGACCGTAACACCCACATTCTCGGCCCGATGCCCCTCCACGTCACAGGTCCCGGCTGAGCTTCTTTGTGACAGCATGAGTACTGCTCAAATTCATGAGGAGTTAATAAGACTACTATCTAGTTAAGGAAAAACAAGCGTAATTCTACATGTACTGCAATTACGACAGAGAAAAGAAAAGAAAGAGCCATATTCTTAAAACATTTCCACAGTCGAAAAGAAAATAGTGGTTCCTCCTGAGCCACGATGTCATACAGAGTTATCGTGCTCGATACAAGCTCTCATGCGACCTTACTGCTGGTACTGCGAGTACCACTCGTTTGTAACCTTGCAGGTTCCCTGCGAGCAGCACTTCGGGCCGGTGTAGCCACTGCCACCACACTGGGCCCAAAAAACAGCGCAAGCTTCGGCGGCCGTGGTCGCAGCGAAAGCGGCCTTGGTGGTAACGGTGACAATGATGATCGCGGGGGACGGCGATGGAGAAACAGTGGCGGCGCCAACCTAGTTAACGCGGACCAGCGCACTTCTGAACAAGGGCGGGCACGTCCTTAACAGCATCCGCCTTGAACGAGTACGGGGGGGTAAAGGGTCCAGCGAGAGCGGATTCCTGTCCGGCGACGTGCTTGGACCCCAATTTCCCGCTGTCCTTCTTGCCCGTGGTGCTGTCGTAGACATTGCCGGTAGCAGAAGCGTACGCGTAGACGTCGTACATGAACTGGTGGGGGTTGGCGACGCCCTTGAAGTAGTTGTTCTCGATGAGGACGGAGCCGTAGGAGCCGAAGCCGATACAGTAGGAGTTGCCAGGGGAGTTGTAGTAGTTGTTGTAGATGTGGGCGTCACCGTACATGACACGCGGCATACGCTGGTCGACCTTCTGGGCCCACCAGTTGTGGTGGTACGTGACGTGTAGCTTGCCCTCATCCTTGGGTTGGGTGCCGCCCCCGGCGCCGACAAGGCTGGCGAAGCGGTGCGATAGAGACTTGCTGGTGTACCAGAACTTGCACCACGACACAGTCTGGTAGTCAGACTCCAGAGTGATGTCCAACAGTCCGTCGCCGGCGTCCCAGACGTTGAGATGATCGTACCAGATGTGGTGAGAGTTACGGCTGGCAATTGTGTCGGCAGAGGAGGCGGCGCGGATATTGAGGTTCTTGATGATGATGTTCTTGACACCATTCATGTCAAAACCTCCCACGATGGTCGAATCAGCATTCTCGCCCCTAATGGTCTTGTCGCTCGTCACTTTGATGGCGCCACTAGTGGTGATGGTGCCCTTAACGACGATAACCCGAGCACCCGAGGCCGAAGCCGCAGATTGTAAGGCACTGGCGCTGGTGACGACAACAGGAGAGGCGTTCCCACCGCCGGTCGTACCGCCTGCGGCACTAGCGTAGCCATTGACGCCGGGGTCAGGGCAGCTCTGTGCAAGAGTCGACCCCAGGAGTGAGCAGATGAAAAGAAGGCCGGCCTTCATAGCGGGCATATGAGAGAGAGTACAGTTGTTGAAAGGGGGATAGAAGGAGAAGAAAAAGAATGGACAGGGAACTCTTACACAAGAACAATAACCCTGGAGAGTCCAGTATTCGTCTATGTTTTATACTTTTACCTACTTCTGTGGAAAATAGAAAGGAAGAACTCTTATCTAAGGGGTCGTTGAAATACGTTTACACCTACTCACGGAAAAAAAGAAATCACAAAAAGGAGGAAGTTCGAAAGTTCCATTTCGGGCATACGTAGCGGAGCATCATCCAAGTTAACTTTACTCCAAGTCTACATCCTTGTGATTACACTGATTTAATATACATGCATCAATAGGTCAAATACCGCGCCTGACTTAGCTAGCTGCCGGTGGGATAGACGCCGAAATGGGGCGGAGATGCTTTTACTCCACTTACTCTGAAGACGAACGGGATGGCAACATAATTTAGAAACACGGGGCTTACCCACCGTCGACTACTTATGGATATTACCGGGAGACTGGTGAACTGGAGATCCACCAATACTAGAAGGGCAAAATAACGTAATAGGTCTACTTCCTCTCCTACGCCCGTACTGGTTCCTTGTTCTTAATTTCCTCGGAGGGTCTTACTCTGCTTCGACTGCAGTAACTGAGAACTGTCTGACGCCTAGCTCGAGAGAACCTTAGGCTGGAATAACGCAACTGTTACGAAGGACTCATGGCTGGGATCGGTATTGGGGAAGTGATGCGGAATTACGTGTATGAAAACGTGATGAACGGCATGTCGATTTGTCACCTCGATCCGCGGTAGCCTCTGCAGTTTGATCTACATCAGGACATTGCATCTCAGCACCACGGCTCTCGACGAGTCCGTAGCGGTCTCGCTTATGTCCACCGACACCGAGAGTATCTGTCAAAGCGCCGCAACCTTGCACAAGCTTTGGGCCTCGCCGATCGAGTCCGCAGTCGCCATCTTTCTCCTGTAAAGGCAGCTTGGCCTCGCCGCTCTGGCCCCGGTCGGTGTAGCAATCCTTGCCACTACTCGTATGTTGTGGCTTGCCCAGTTCATTGGCACGGCCAAGAAGAGATGGATGATGGGCATCCAAACGCGGGTCGATGTAACGGCTGGCGTTCTCGCATCTATGAAGGTTACGATCCACTGGGAGTGCCTAATAATGCCCGTTCTTGAAGACGATCTATAGTACTGATTGGTTTGCTACAGGAAGTCAAAATGCTTGGCTTGTTAGATGTTGTCGCGAACACCATCCAGAACCTCCGCGTAACAGAGCTGGACTTGTCCAGGCAGTATCGCAGATTGTTGACCGTATAGACTTTCATTGGTAGGTACCTGAGTAATGGACCCTTGCTATGCCGCGCTCTCAACGTGCCCTTATGACGCTGCTGCTGACTTCTTTGGCCAAGCAGCAATGAGCACGACGAACATCGCCCCTTTGGCGACCTTTGCAACATTTGTGATTGTTTCCAAGAGCACTGGTCAGCCCTTGAACACGGAGTCTGCGTACGCCTCGCTCTCGCTGATTTACCTCTTGTCGAACCCCTTGGTTGTCGTGTTTCGCACCATCCCATTCATCAGTGCCGCCCTCGCGTGTTTTTATCGCATTTAAAACTACTTGTTGTCCGACAGCTGTACCGATTACAGACTGCCCTTGAGCGAGCAACACCATCACCCAAGCCAAGACGATGAGAAAGGAGACACGCTTGTGGCGATATCAGGAGCCAGTTTTGGCTGGGTCCCCGGAATGCCGGACAGTCTCAGCGGCATAACCGTCAACATCCGCAGGTCTTGCTTCACCTTCGTCGTCGGACCGGTGGGCTCGGGCAAGAGCACCCTCATGCAAGCTATTCTAGGAGAAATCCCGCTCCGAACAGGTTCCATCCATGCCGATCCCAGCAACATTGCGTTTGCTGGCCAGGAGCCCTGGATCCAGAACTTGACGATACGCCAGAATATCCTAGGCAGTGCCACCTACGACGCGGAATGGTACGGCAAGGTCGTCTACGCGTGCGGGCTGGAGCAGGATATCGGCGAGCTTCCCAACGGAGATGCGACAAGGGCGGGCAGCGCGGGTTTTTCGTTGAGCGGCGGTCAAAAGCAGCGGCTTGCCTTGGCCCGAGCCGTCTACTCCAGGAAAAAGATGGTTTTGCTGGACGATGTCTTTGCAGGGCAGGATGCGGCGACCGAGGAGCACGTCTTCCAGAACCTTTTTGCCAAGACGGGCCTCTTCCGGCAAATGAGCATAACTGTGGTCTGCGTCACGAATGCCATCCATAGACTCGCTTATGCCGATCATGTGGTCGCTCTGGATGTGAGCGGCCACATCGTGCACCAAGGCTCATTCGCCCAACTCCAATCCGATATAGATTATCTGCATGGGCTGGCAGTCGAGCAGAACGGCGCGATTGACGCGCGGGACGCAGCTGAAGCACCGGTGTAGCATCGCCACGAGACTGTTCTCAAGGGCCCATCTGAAAAAGATGCTGCCCAGAACAGCGAAGAGTCCGAATCGCCCGGTCGAGTCCTTGGCGAGTTTGCCACATATGCATATTAATTTGGCTCCGTCCCTGTATGGTACACCATACTGTTCGCTGCCTTCATCATCATGTACGCGGGAGGGTATCAGATGACGGCGCTCGTACTCAACTTCTGGACGGACACTGCGGAAGAATCCGGCCAAGCCATTGATGACTACTTCCTCGGGCTTTTCGGAATGCTCACCGGTCTCGCCGTCTTGGGCATCACAGGGGCCGCCTATTTCTTCCTGACTGTCATGGTGCCTTTGAGCTCCGAGGTTCTCCATGCTCGGCTTCTACATTCCGTCATGGAGCCCCCCGTGGCCTTCTTCTCACGCACCGACGTCGGAGTCACCACAAATCGCTTCAGCCAGGACATGTCGGTCGTCGACACCGAGCTGCCCTTTGCGATTGTGGATTTCTGCGTCAACTTTGCCCTCATCATCATGTCGGTCATCCTGATGTCCGTCTTTTCTGGGTATTTTGCAGCCGCACTTGTGCCGTTCGTCGCTCTCTGCTGGTGTGAGTATTGACAGCCTGCCCCCAAGCACCCTGATGTGACACAAACAAAAGCCATGGCACTGACTATGGGCCAACAGTACTGCAAAAGTTCTACGTGCGAACGTCTCGGCAGGTCCGACTGTTTGATCTCGAAGCCAAATCTCCCCTCTTCACGCAGTTTCTCGACCTCCTCCAAGGCCTGTCCACGGTGCGGGCCTTCGCGTGGGGCCACGCTTCATCGAGCGGTATCTGGACCTTCTCGACGCCTCGCAACGACCTTTCTACCTACTCTTCTGCATCCAGCGCTGGCTGGGCCTCGTGCTCGACCTGATGACCGCCGTCCTCGTGACCGTCATGATACTCCTTGTCATGAAGCTGCGGGCGCAGCTCTCGGCGCAGTACGTAGCCCTGGCCCTCGTGAAGGTCATGTCGTTTGGCCAGTCGCTGGCCCACGTCATCCAGGATTGGACGCAGCTCGAGACGTCGTTCGGCGCCGTCGCGCGCGTCAAGATGTTCTGCACCGACACTGAGTCGGAGAAGCGACCCGGCGAGACGGATGGCGTGCCCGAGAACTGGCCGGCGCACGGCCGAGTCATCATCGAGGATCTGGTGGCCTCGTACGACGCGCTCGGCGGCGGCGAGCCCGTCCTGCGCGGTGTGAGTCTCGACATCCCTGCCGGTGCCAAGGTCGGCATCTGTGGCCGTAGCGGGAGCGGCAAGAGCTCGCTCCTAGGCTGTATCCTGCGCCTCCTCGAAGTCGGCCCCTGCTCGCGCATCACTATTGACGGCGTCGACATCACGACGCTGCCACGGCGGGCTGTGCGCGCTGCAGTGGCCGTTGTGCCGCAGCACCCTTTCTTCCTGAAGCATACCAGCCTCCGCGACAACCTTGTCGTCCTTCGCCGACAGCAGCACCATCAGGAGGAGCAGCAGCAGCAGGAAACCGACGACGACAAGATTCTCCAAGTCCTGCGCCGGCTCAAGATGGACGATGTTGTAGATCGGCTGGGCGGTTCAGACAGTCCGCTGAACGCCGATCGGCTCTCGCAGGGCCAGCGCCAGCTCCTGTGCATCGCTCGGGCCATGCTGGCGGGCAAGCGGGTCATTTTGATCGACGAGGCGAGCAGCAACGTCGACGAGCGGTCTGAGCGGCTCATTAGGGAGGTCATGCGCGAGCAATTTGCCAGCTGCACCGTCATTGCTGTTGGACATCGCCTCGGTGCCGTCGTCGACTTCGATCGTGTTGCTGTTATGGACGGTGGTCGGCTCCTGGAATGGGACAGTCCTCGCGCTCTCCTGGAGCGAGATAACGAGTTCAAGAGGCTTTGGGATCTTGGGGGCAAGTCAGAGGAGCGTTTAGATCTATAGGGCTTGTGTATTATCAGGATAGTATTAGGTTAGGTTATAGCTAGGAACTGTAGATAGGTATACGTTGGATAACTAGGTAGTTAAAGTGCAATTACCTACTCCCGGCCTAACGGCATGGCGAGCCGTTGTCGGGCGGAGCCTATTTTAGCCAGAGCCTATGATGGACTCTGTTTTGGCCGAAGCCCATGTTAACTACTGCGTCAGGAGCCCGCCGCGTCTTGGCTCTTCTTGGTTCCGGTAGTTGTGCTTAAGTGTTCGTAGTCATCCTATATTGTACCCAGGTCCTATATTGTACCCAGGGTCCAAAATCTTGTAAAAAGAAGTTTATTGATCGGCAGTCTCTAGTATCATACCCGCGCCACTCTCTAATAACAGTTTTACGCCCGGTTCGAAATTACTATTAATCGCGATGTGAAGAGGCGTCTCGTTGCTTCTATCGCGGGCGTTAAGAACGTCGCTTTTGCCCGGGCATTGGGAGATCAGCGTGTTCAGGATAGCCACTCGTTTATAAACGACAGCCCAGTGCAAGGCAGACCGCCGCTGGTGGTCGACGACGTCGACCCGTGCATGTCTTGCCAGTAGCAGGCCCGCGACATCCTCGTGGCCCGCGATGACCGCCAGCATCAATGGGGTTTGACCACAATGGTCTTCCATGTTGCAGTCTGCGCCGTGCTGGAGTAACATACGCGTGATGCGAGCGTGGCCCTTCTGTGCCGCGACATGGAGCGCACTGGTTATGCGCGCTGCCGGAAGTTCTCCTTGAGAACCGGCACTGCCTGTATTGATATCTAGGTTAAGCGAAACCTTCTTGGGAGCTGTCACCGCAGCTTCTGGGCTATGAGGTAGAGTCGGCGATTTGTCTGCTGCACAGCCAATTGAGCTGCCAGAGTGTGGCATGGTGTGCTGGCTGGAGAATGAGGGACCTGTGGATGTACTGTCGCTGTCGCCAAAAACTGAGAAGCTATCCGCAGGGGAGGGCATCATCTTGCCGCAGTTGGCCGGCGAAGATGTGTTCCGTAACAGGCTGGATAACGGCATTTTCATCACCTGGTCTGGTGTCACGTCCATATTGATTGACACGATATTGTCCAGCAGTGAATAGGACCCGGAGCCACTTCGCTCGCACCAAAACCGACCGTCCTTCGGGATTGGGGGCCTGTCCATGTCTGGCGTCTTGTGGATGCCTTCGGACGAGCGATGTTTTTTTGTCTGCTGTCGTCTCCCGCCTTCATCTTGACATGCGTGATTCGGTATCGGTGGCAGTCTCTCGATTCTCTGTTGGGAAGGGCCATTGTTCCCGAGCGAATTCAACGCCTGAAACGCATTCCGGGGATCCGTTTTCTGTCGTTCTATGTAGGTCACTGACATTAGCTCAAAGGGTCTTCTCCTAGTTAAAAGAGACACCTACGACGGAATCTGCGTTGGGCATTACGGTTCTGCGTTCGGCGCCGCTCCGTCGACACGGCGTCCGACATGGCAAGCTTGGTGAGGGGCTGGGAGGGTATCCATTAGTTGGTCCCTTTCATGTCAAGCAGGGAGGTCTGTCGGCGTCGGGCAGCTTACGCGAGATTCATTCATGCATGCTGACACTGCAGCGGGATATAATTGAGCCGCGTTTATCTCCAGGGGGGAGAATATGGACTAGACCGATCTCTCTTAGACATTTAGCGGCAGCGGCGCCGACAACTCCGCCGTCATCTTGTCCGTGGAGGTTCCTGATAGGTCCTTATTATACGCCAGTCCACTATTCACTAACAGAAGTCCCTAAGCCGACTCAGGTGCCATGGCGAACGATCGACACCAACTTTCCCTCCCTTTGGACGGCCTTCACCTTTGCGTGATGTTTTCTTGTATCTGGACTGGGTGACCCTTCCATACACTGTACATGGGAAAAGGCTGATACAGACTCTGGCTTCCTTCCTCCACGAGCTGGTCCGCCTTAGCCTCATCCTTCTCGAGAACAACGCCCAGGCAACGCCCGGTTTCATCAGCGACCGCGCCCAGTTCTTGGACTTCAGAAGTTCTGAAACAATTTGATGGCGGGCTGTCTCCTGCGCGACTGTCTGGCGGAATTCGAAGGGATGATTCGCGTTGTATCGTACACCACGACGCGCGCCGTCGCCATCTCCAACAACCCCAAGGCGAAGCGCGCGGGGAGCAAAGGAAACAGCAACCGTGCTGAGTTTGCTGTCCTCTTCGACTGGTAGTCTGGTAGAAGGCGATCCTCTTGTTCCGACGTAGCCTGGAGATGCCGCCCGATGCCGCCCAGTGCTGGAAGCGACCAGTCCGCCTAACCAGAAGATCTAAGTCTTTAGTACCGACTCCGTCGACGGCGAGCAGCAGTGCACTTACCGGCAAAAGAACCCGTAGTCGACTCTCATGACGACAGTAGGGTTCGATCTTATTAGAGTACACTAGACGCGGGAAGGACAAGTTCAGATGTAGTGACTATGTCCCAGCTGGAATGAAATGTTAATCATAACCAATTACACAGTTTACAAACAAGGCGAGTCGGTAAACGCCGGCACTAAGAATGTTGCTACAGGACTCTAGACCCTCATATCAGCACCCGTTCCCCCTTAAAGTCCAGCCGCCGCAGCGACACCTGGTTTTCTCTCCTCTAAGATCACTATCGTCTGCTCAAACACCTTGTGCTGGGCGCGGCGACCGACGTTCTCTTCAATCCACCCCTCAACGGCCTGTCTGATTCCATCGCTCATGAACTCGCCGTGAGACTCCTCAGAGGCGCTGGCCCCTAGAACCATAGCACGGCCGCCAACCTCGGTAGTTCGGAACAGAATCGGACGCAGCAGGCGTATGACCAAGCCCGGCGACTTGCCGGTGCGGTCAATGTTGGACTCGCAGAGGCCAGGGTTCACCAGGTTGATAATGACTGGGTTCGGGCCGCTGTTCTGCGTCTTGGCGCGGCGAGCCACGAGCTCGCGCACGAAGAGGACCTCCATGAGCTTTGTGATTTGGTACCTGGATTTCCGTATTATTAGCTTGCCTGTGTAATGAAAATTTGATGCTATTGTACTAGGGAAATACATCGTGTAGAAGAGTATCGAAACCTACCGCTCAACATCATTCCACTGGGCCTTCTTATTGAGTCTCTCGTAAATGTCGGGCGCGTTGACTTCTTTGAACTTAGTTAAATGGTGCGCCTCGGAGCTGACAACCACCAAGTGCGGCGACGACTCTGGAAACTTGGTCTTGGTCTCGCTTAGCTTGGGAAGGAGATCTAAGGCGAGTAGAAAGGTATTGAGGACGTTGACCTGCACGCTCGACTCGTAGCCTTCGGTCATCACCCAATTCAGCTGGTTGATGCCTGCGTTCTCGACTACGACGTCAACGCGGGGCAGCTCGGCGCGCACGCGGTCGGTAAATCCTAGTGTGGATTGGGTGCTGCTCAAGTCCAATTGCCAAACTTCGATGGCAGAGGCACCATCAGTGCGGGACGGCACACTGCGCACGATCTCCCCCTTGGCCTCCTCGCCCTTAGAAATCGTACGGACGGCCAGGATTAGCCGGGTGCTGCCAAGACGGTAGAAGTGGCGGGCAGTTTCCAAACCAAGACCGACGTTGGCGCCGGTGACGATGATCGTCTGGCCAGCAAAGGACTTTGTGGGGTAAGGGGGCGTGATGAAGAACTGGGAGTACAAGAAGGTAAGCAAAGCCTTGCCAACTTTAGGCTGGATGTCGAACTCTGGTTTCTCCAACGAAGGGGATTTCGCCATGCTTTCGAAGAGTTTCGGGACGGGGTAGGATACTCGAAAGAGGGTAAATAGGATGCAGACACTTCAAGCAGAAGAACGGACAAGCCTTGCGAATGGAACAAAGGCAGAAGCAGAGATTGCAATGATAACAAGGAAATACCGACTTTTCCAGTATTTATATAGGCATGACGGGCTTGTGTTTACTGAGCGCAGGCGGCACGGGCAAGGAACAATTCTATGTCCGCGGAGAAGCAGGGCATGGAAGCCGCAGCGTAATTGCTGAAGTACATCGCAGGCAAGCGACGGGTCGATTGCTAGACAGGAAGAACTTGGAAGAACCATATGGCTTGTATGCAACGCGGGCGCGGATGGATTACATGCAGGCTGTTGAACACGGTAGTCCTCCGAAGGCTTCAACAGCGTTGCCGACCCGACCCTGATGACCCGGCCGGGCGAACTGCGAAGCCGACTGGGGCCCACTTCTGTCATCGTGCATTCCCCGCCGGGCTCCGGCACCGCAAACGGGGCCGAAATCGAAAAGCTAACTCTGGAAGGGACCACGACGTCGACAGGGACGGCAGACGTCAGTAATAAGACATCGTTTTTTTTTTTGCTGGAGGAGTTTCCCATCACGTACATTCTGGTAAGTTAGAAGCAACTATATACTGTACATAATAGTACTAACTGGTAGGCAAAACAGGGCGCTAATGTCGATCTTGAAACCTCATAAGAATAACTACAGGCAAACAGAAGCGCAAACTTGTATCTTTTCTCGACTGTACTTCAGTTATTTATCTCATAGGAGACATTCCTTTTATCATAGTGCCATCAGTTCTGTGACTGGCGCTATGAACTAACTTCACCCGTACTACAAATCACGATCATATACTCCTACTTAACATATTCCAAGATAGGTGATAGCCACAAGACCGTCCTTGATGGACATAAATATAGTACTTCTGCCTTAGTGCGATCGAGCTCTTAAGACCATCCTTTATTTAAGGAAGATTGTACACCTCTAACACTTAGCTATTGCGGCCTCAGCAATACTCGTGGTAGGTAGAAGAATCTGACGCCGGGTTTCCCTTTCTGATGCCCGGCGCATAGCAGCTGTGTTCCAGGTCGAGCTAAGTACGGAGCTGCGGGCCGGGTATTCGCTGGTCGTCAGGTCGGGCCGTCCGGGTTGTGGTACAAGGTGGCCGGTCCGTGGTCAGGCTAAAGAACAACATTGGCTGCGGTTATGACGAGGCCCAGGTCACCCGTGGACAGGATCGACTCGATTCGAGGTGATTTCTTTTCTATCCAAGATCTACCCAGGAGCAGTTTCGCTTCGGGAGTCGAACAGATGAGGGAGAAATTCTGGCTTTCACCAAAAGTAGATTTTCGTCATATTTCGAATCCGGTTGGTGTTCTAGATCACGGATGCTTCTTCGGCAGACATCGCTCGGTAGTGCGAAATTCGGGGATGATCTGCGTTTGCCAAAGCCCACTACGTCTTTGGGCCCAGATACTACGGATTTGAGGATTAATAACATCCCGGATTGGAAAGGAGAGATCATTCCGCAGTCATTGTGATGAAGCGCCATACTCAACTCGATGAAATTTCTGGCAAGGGAAGCGATGGCTCCCTGCCACAAAGGTGGGGATTGGCGGCTGAGGTATGAAAACAGATAATCACTCAGGTCTCGCCGCCATATTGGTGACCGGAGTTGAAATGCGATCACCTACCGTTCGTCTAGACAACTCCAGGCCTTCGCCTAGTGTCGTCGTTTGCCAAGGGGCCCAAGACCCCGCAACTTCGCCGCCCTTTGTTGATGGACGCAAGCATGCGGCTCTCGGTTCCCCGTCGCCCGAAAACGGTCGACTACGCAGTCTAGCAGCCTCTTGCGTAGAGATCCAGGCTTTTCCAGGCCTCGGCATCCGCGCCAACGGGTCGGGGAATTGGCGTTCACAATTCTAACGATGTACCAGATCTATCCCAGGTGAGACACGAAAAGACATCGTCCACCGAGCCCGAGAACCTCAACGACAGCAAGGAAAAGAAATAAATACCGGTCTTCATCCCACTGCTAGAGAAGAGATTGAACAGACAGAAGCATCTTGACATTCAAACACACCATCGTCTCTTAGTCTTCCGATCATCTTCTTCGCCTTCAACTCCATCTTCAACTACAAACGCAATTCCATCTACCATAATGCGCTCCAACATTCTCGTCCTCGCTTCCTGCGCTACCACGACCACGGCACTGGTGCTGCCAGGGCTGGGCGGTGGCAGCCTTCCGGGAGTGAACGCACCTGTTGGCGGCGCACTTCCTTTTGGTCCTATCGTCCCGAACCTGGGTGTTCCCGAGGGAGTCGACGGGATCCTCCAAATCCTGGGCCTGACTCAGATCGACACCCAGCTTCTGCAGCTGAACACCAGCATCACCGGCCTTGACTCGGCCAACCTGCAGACAAGAATCGGCGGTTTGACCGGCTTGCTCGGCGGCCTCACTCAAAGCCTCGGTTTGGGTTCTTTGAACCAAGTGCTGGGAATCGTGGACAACATCGTCGGCCCTCTGCTTTCGGGGCTGGGCACCGGAAGTCCTCTCCAGTTGGCTTACAACAATGCATTGGGAAACCTCCCCATTCCCACTACCGGCAGCATCCCGGTGCCCACAAACCTCCCGGTCCCCACTGGCGGCAGCAACCCGGTGCCCACCCTCACGCTCCAGCAGTCGCAGGCCGTCATCGACGCTCTTAAGCTCATTGCGGGCCACTACGCGCAGATCCTGAACCAGCTTGAGGCGAAGAAGGGGGCTTTCGACGCGCTGTCGGGAACTTCACTCCCTGCCAAGTTAAAGAGTACTGTGCAGGGTATCCTGGGCGGCACCTCGACTACGCCTGTCAACAGGGTCCAGACCTTCCTCCAGCAGACCCTGACCAACAACAACGGCCTTGTCGATGGTCTTCTCCCTCGGGTTGACAGCACTCTCCAGGGCACTCTTGCGAGCCTCAGAACCACCCTCGAGAACCTTGTGAACCTCCGCGTCACTGTCTATGGCGTTCCTACCCAGTAGATTGCAAAGCGACAAGCAATCAAAAGTCCAGCATCTTTATGGCAACGATGACGAATCTGATGGAATGAGTTACTTTTGCTTTGGAGGGAGATGCAGCTAGCTAGGAGCGTTGGGGTGTAATTCTGGGTGGTAGCTTGTCAGTCGTTTTCGACGATGAAAATACGGATCATCGGCAGGGTAACTAATGGTAATCATAATAATAAATATACTTCACTTTCTTTTACCAATCTGACTGGCGGCCGTTGCAATCATCTTGGTGTCGATGCATATGCATGAACGAATAAGATAATAGCAGTCAGTTAGGCGCCTCGCTAACGCCTGCCTCGGTGGTTAGCTTGGGCCTAGTGGGATACGTCACCAATATCTCATCGCCTAGTCAAGGCCTTTTGCACCACCCAATGCACAGTGGCTTTCCCGTGCCTCCGCAGCTGCGGTCAGCAGAGCGTCCTACCGCCTATCGCAGACCGTGCTGCTGTTTCGCAGGGTTACCAGTAAAGCCCGTGTTGGCCTAGCGCAGATGTTGCCGTGGTCAGCCGACTTGAGAGACGCGGACACATGACGTCACCAGCATATCAGCGCCCGCTGGTATTAAACGCTTGGCTTCGCTCTGCTTGTTTCCCGTACTTCTGTGACTTGACTCTTTTATTCACCCCGACACTGTTGTTCGTAGACAAACGCCCAGAATAGACTTCATCAGCACTATCATCTCAACCTCAACACCGAGACGCGAATCGACAGTCATCATGTTGCAACAAAACCTCATCTCGAGCCTCCTTTTCCAGCTCTTCTTCGCGCTGCTGGCCGCCGCTGCCCCCGTCTCCGACCCCACGCTCTCCGCGACGGGCCACGGAAACACCTGGCAATACGGCACGGGCGGCGGTATCATTGGTTTCGTCGTGCTTGTTTTGGACATCATCGTCTTCAGTACGAAGCCCCCCTTTCCTACCGTCCCCGTAGAGTTGCACTAACGCTCGCATTTTAGTTGAGGTTCTCAAATCCGACCGATCCGTGGGCTCGAAGGTGTTGTGGTGCCTTGTTGTCTTCCTCTTCCCAATCATCGGCATGGCCATCTACTGGATTTTCTCCAACCGCGCCGCGCACAACTCTCGTTCGGGATACGAGGCTGTCGCGTAATCTTGTGCGGCAGGCCATGTCGCTTATCTACATACACACGACAGATGCTGGGATGGTCAGATATAATAAATCAGAATCCCACATGGCTACTACACAAGTGTGCACCTGGAACTCTTCCGTGCTCGTGTCCGCGCATATTGCAATTTTGTCATATTCAGAGTATGCACACGACAGCTTTGGGATACGTAACATGTCGAGTGACAACGACATCACAGCAATGATGCTTGGAAAATAATGTTACACATGAAATATACCACATTTCTGATTTTATGCCCGACAACCATGTTACAGTCGCAAAGCCTCTTCGGACTTCCATTGGACTTTATATATTTATTGATGATGCCCACCGCTCCTCCCTACGATTTCACGGCCTGCCTCGAGGTATACCGGTTTGAGTTGACGGGCTTCCAGTTGTGGGTCGATTCAGCAAATGGTTGATGCAGACTCTAGCACCAGTAGAAGTGAGAGGTTGACAGATGGTTGATAGTCAAGAGAGTCAACGCCCAGTTAAAGTGGTGAACTCAGGGGCATTTCTGCATGGCTGAGGCTCATGAACAGCCTTCCATTATCAGATTCCATCGGCGTGCTACAAGACAGTACAACAAGATGAAGAGGACTGATCAGGGAAGAGTCACGAAATCACAGATCTGACCAAGACATTAAATCACATCATCTCGTAAAATTTGTATTATATTGTGATAATTAGTCTGCGGGTTTAGGCAATGGCCTTCCGCAGAGTATCCATGAACCTCCAAACGTCTTGGAAGGTGCAGTAAAGAGGAACCGGGGCAACACGAATAACTCCGGGCTTCCTCTTATCGCACACTACGCCAGCATCC
>WIGM01000488.1:1582-34133 GCA_014235935.1 Colletotrichum musicola | reverse complement strand
TAGGCAAGAACTGGAGGACGATGGGAAGGGTCATGTACTGTACAGTAGATAGCCTGAGCCTACGGCTCTCCACGCCATTTTACCCCTTGGGAGGTCTGCCGCAAGGACGGCTGCGTCCTTGTCGCTATGGCGTTAAATACAACAACAACAACAACAGTGACAAAGCGAACCAGTAGGTCAGATCAAATACATTTGAATCGACTCATGTGTTTAAAGTTATAGCTGTTGGTTTCCCCTAAGCCCTGCTGTGCCTGGTGTCTTTATTTTTTGTTCTTATTGTCGCTTGAGGAGCGATGCTTTGCCTTTCGAATGCTTAGAGTGGGACGTAGCTAGCGGCCGCAATTCTAGTACCTACTATTAGACTCGCTAAGTAATCACCAATAGCATTCATTAACTTCAACTGAACCAAGGGATATAATGAACTATCCTATTTGAGAAGTCCTATTAATGCAATTGTGGTTGCACAGAACGGAAAGAAAAACCAGAGGAATGTTCTAGGACTTTCTATAACCTTATGTATTAGGAATAAAATAACCTTTCTCCCAGACCTTTCCTGTGTCACGCATTAGTAATAAGTAATATAGAGTACAATCAATGTGGGCAATCGATGTAAGTAACGATAGGTGGCTATATAGTACTTCACGACTGTTGACACTCTGAATCAAAACACAAGAGTAACACGCGGCCCGACCCCCCTCCAACAGCTATTTTTGATCCATCTTCCGCATGGGACATTGCACGGTACTCTAGTGGTAACCAAATAATATTTTGAGACCTATTTGTGATCCACACGCCCTGTTGTGAGAGCATAGGACGCTGACCCACAAGGTCTCCAGTTGGTTCTTGGATCACTACCTCGAATACGTTCTCAAAGCTGCTGTGGCCCTCGAGCGTCTGCTGGCACTGGCCCGTAGCCGTATCCCAGAGCTTGACGGTGTCATCGTCGGAGCCCGAGGCGAGCTGCCGCCCATCCGGAGAGAAGGCCACCGAGTGGACCGAGCTGCTGTGGCCCTCGAGCGTCTGCTGGCACTGGCCCGTAGCCGTATCCCAGAGCTTGACGGTGCTGTCGTCGGAGCCCGAGGCGAGCTGCCGCCCATCCGGAGAGAAGGCCACCGAGTAGACCCGGCCACTATGGCCCTCGAGTGTCTGCTGGCACTGGCCCGTGGCCGTATCCCAGAGCTTGACGGTCCTATCGTAGGAGCCCGAGGCGAGCTGCCGCCCATCCGGAGAGAAGGCCACCGAGTGGACCGAGCTGCTGTGGCCCTTGAGTGTCTGTTGGTACTGGCCCGTAGCCGTATCCCAGAGCTTGACGGTCCTATTGTAGGAGCCCGAGGCGAGCTGCCGCCCATCCGGAGAGAAGGCCACCGAGTAGACCGAGCTGCTATGGCCCTCGAGCGTCTGCTGGCACTGGCCCGTAGCCGTATCCCAGAGCTTGACGGTGCTGTCCTCGGAGCCCGAGGCGAGCTGCCGCCCATCCGGAGAGAAGGCCACCGAGCGGACCGGGCCACTATGGCCCTCGAGTGTCTGCTGGCACTGGCCCGTAGCCGTATCCCAGAGCTTGACGGTGCTGTCGCCGGAGCCCGAGGCGAGCTGCCGCCCATCCGGAGAGAAGGCTACCGAGTAGACCCGGCCACTATGGCCCTCGAGTGTCTGCTGGCACTGGCCCGTAGCCGTATCCCAGAGCTTGACGGTGCTGTCCTCGGAGCCCGAGGCGAGCTGCCACCCATCCGGAGAGAAGGCCACCGAGTGGACCGAGCTGCTGTGGCCCTCGAGCGTCTGCTGGCACTGGCCCGTAGCCGTATCCCAGAGCTTGACGGTGTTGTCGTCGGAGCCCGAGGCGAGCTGCCGCCCATCCGGAGAGAAGGCCACCGAGTAGACCGAGTTACTATGGCCCTCGAGTGTCTGCTGGCATGCGTTCCAGTCTACGTCTCCCTTTGTAATCATAGTAATCCAGGCCGGTGCTTCTGCTTGGAAAAGTTGCCTCACTAAGCTGTGGGCAGGGCTAAACAAAAGAGTAGCAATATATAGTTGTAATGGAAAGCTTTCTATACACTGTTTGTAAGAAAGAACAAATCGATAGGCATCTTGGACGAGTTTTGTGAGTTGTGTTTCTAGACTTGCCTGTAGACATATCAGATAGTATCGTATAATACAGTTTGATAAGACTTACAACCAAAGTTTGGAGTTTCTGTATCGCTAATACTGCTTGTGGCATGCCTTGTAGAAGACTCTGAGCCTCCAACCAGTGGAGATAGTGGCATTTGAGAAAGGTGTGAATATAGGCGTTGTCCTGTAAATCCCCACGCGCCCGGCTGTCCGCGGAATTTGCCTGTTGAAGATGGTCAATCCAGTATGTACAAGAGTATTTTATAGGATCCAAAGGGTCGGGGTCAGGTGGCGATATATCCTCTATGAAGCTCCCGGGAGCGCGCAGCTCATAGATGTCGCGTCTGAGTGTCCTAGATAATACGTCTAGAGATCTTGAAAAGATAATATGGTGCTGGTACGCGATGCCGGAAGGTAGAATCTGGTCAAATGCTGTGTATCCCTTGTTCAGCAGGAAATCCTTGGCCGACTGGTGGACAAAGTACACTATGTCCTCGCGAATGGTGAGGAAGGAGCCGCAGTAGCTGACCAACTCCTTTATTAACTTCGCAAGATTGGACTTGCTCTCATCCCGGCTGGCGTACTCGAAGTCGTCGTCTTCCGATTCACTGTCGTCCGACACGGTGTCGCTTGACAGATTGTAGAGCGATCCACACTCTACGAGTGAGAGAGGGCGGTAGACCACTGCAGTTATGGCAAGGAATTTCTTGCATTTCTCAGAGATGACAGAGTCGTAGATCTGCTGCATCATTCGCTGGTATAGGGCATTCAGCCCTGGCGGAAATGTCTTGACTCTTTTTCGAACTTCAAGTTCTGGCACTGCTTTGAGTTCATGGCAGACCAAGGCCGCCCAGAGAAAGGTGTCGCCCGCATGACTGGAAAGATAACGAAGCACTCTGTTCCTTGTCTTCACGCTGTATCCCTTCTCTTCAGCTAGCTTCTCCACCTTGTGCTGGATATAGATGTTGACGGCTGCTGAGACTGACTTGGCGTTAACCTCTAGTGACAGCCTCTGCGCTACTTCGCGTAGCTGTTCTTCGATTTGCCACCAGTCGCGGCTTGAGACAAGCCACTTCGCACTGGTTGATTGCGATGTTTCCACAATCAGGTCGAGCAGCTGTTCGAGGCCGTTTGTGCACTCGTCTAATGCATCGACAAGGAGGTAGACGCCTTTTAGCCTCGGATCGTGGAGCATGTTCGTGAGGATCTCGGACATCGCATACCACGCATTTCCGTCACTAAAAAGATGCTTCCCAGCTTTATCGTATTTCTCCTTAACATATACATCGAGAGATCGGTCTTGATTGACAAGCATGAAGATTAAGCCGCGCAATACGGCTGTCGCAGTGTTGAGTCGCTCGTCGGTGGCTTGACAGAAGAAGTAGGACAGGGTTTTTCTCGGGCGCGTTGCTTGTAGCTCGTCGATGATACCGCATAAGAGCATAGTCTTGCCCTTGCCCGGGTCGCCCTTGACCCAAAGCAATCGCTGGTCCTTGTCGTTACGCCATTGGCAAAAGTCAGGGTTCTGAAGCACCCAGACGTAGGAGTCGGTAAGTAAACCTCCTTTGGTGTCTTGGATGCGCTTTTTGTCGTCGCGCGGGTCGGTGACTCGTAAATCGGCGAGGAGGTTCGCATCATTACGCTGGTTGTGCTGGTCTAGAGATAGAGTTAGGGCGGATCTTGAACCGACACTGGTTGCTTACGGAAAGTAATAGAGTTTGCATTGTATTGACTGCCATCGCCGGAGTTGTTGTTCTGAGTTCCTGAGCTAATGACATTTTGGCTGCCGGTGCCGAGATTGCTGAAGGTATTCCCGGTGTCCATTGTCGGTGGGAGGGTAGCGGGGTAGAGTTCGAACGTGAGGCCTTGCTTCCTGTTGGTGACAAGAACGCGTGGCAACGGGGGGGACTACAGTAATAAGCAGGCCCGGGCAACTTCTTTGCCGCAACAGCCACCCCAAAGAAGTAGGGCATGCATGTCAGCAGGAGGGATCCAATCAAGGAAGACAAGACGTCGTCGCATCCTGAAATGGGGTGCGCAGGCCTGGGCATGCAGCAAAGTGGCACATGCATCGTCTATGATTATTTGGCGTGTTGACCCCTCCACCGACAGCGGCCGGCCACATCACCAGAGCTTCTCGCCTCAGGTGGCGCCGTGGCGTGCTCGGATATGGTCTCTTCTCGCTTAGAGCGATATCTTGTAGTGGGGCTGCGTATAAGCAAGGCGAGCGCAGTTTTGGCTGTCAAGTCCCATAGACTGAGAGTCATCAATATGTCAAAGTAGCTTTGCTGCCTTTAAGAGCTATTTTGGGTCAAACCCAGTTTTGGCTTCAACTGTGAATGTATTGTTTTCCATGAAGAAGTACTCCAGCCGTTTAGCAATGTACCCCGGAAGCGCCCAGACCGACTGGTCTGTGCTCAACGGACTTTTCAGACTTGCAAAAGCGAACACCCATTTTGCAAGCCTCTGTATCAAGTTAGAAGACCATCTGTTGTTGAAACTTCACTCAATCCGCATATGTCCTAGGATTCGATATTTGCCTCCTCTTGCCTCTGGTAGAAAGCTTAATCGTTACTGCCGCCGACGTCCCCTAAAACGCAACACTGGGCTGGCAGGGAGCCTAGAAAGCCACGGGCCGTTTCGATGATATTTTCGTAAAACGGCAGTGGAGGAGCAGTGCCTCCTGCCCGCGGAGACAACAACACCAGAGAGCAGCAGCCTTTGGCATCACAGAATAGGGAGGCTGTATCTGGGCATAAAATCATGTTCATTTCGATGGAGCGACGAGGCGCTCCCATCTATACTAGTTTTGCGCACACAAAAAACAAGTCTATCTCTCTTTCTCAAGAGAAGGCTTCCATCTAGTGCTGATGCATGCAGATGCATATGCAGATGATAATGCTTCCAAAAAAGTTAAAAAAAAAAAAAATAGAACAGAGGGAATAAAGGAAAAATCGTACACACACAAGTGCTTCTCTCCAAAATGTACCCTTTCCCAAGACGCCATACCCAATCTCTATCTAGGTATTCTTCCCATAAAAACACCCAAGAGGAAAAAACAACGAAACACGCCGCTTTTCTACTTCCTCGGCTTTTGCAGCTTTTTTATCCTAGCTGCTTCTTCTTTCTCGCACACTGGCCATTCAAAACACAAAAGATGCAACGCTCGCTCGCGCGGGCAGATTATGCCTGAGAGGTGACGTTCCTAGCGAGAGCACCACCGGCCTGGATCTCGGGGAGACCGACCTTGATGCCTCCCGAGGGGGCAGCCGCGTGGACCTTGGGAGCGGCAACGGCCTTGCCGCTGCCGCCGCTGAGGACCTCCTCGCGGGTAACACCAAGCTTGTCCTGAGACAGGCCCATGGACTGGAGGAAGCGGACGGCGTCGGTCCACTCGCTGGACTTGCGGGCGTTGGACCAGGAGAGCTCCTCAGCCATGACGTCGATGACGCGGGGCAGGGCGCGGAGGGCGGACTCGGCGTCGAGGAAGGCGAGGCGGGTGCGGCGGGAGATGAGGTCGGTGGCGGTCTGGGCCATCTCGGCGCGGACGCCGTGGCGGATCTCGCCCTCGACGAAGGGGAAGTCGGGGATGATGCGGGAGGCGGAGGCGGCGGCGACGGACCAGGCACGGTCGCCGTAGTTGGTGGCCAGGTGGTGGGCGACGTCCGGGGCGAGGCCGAAGTGGGTGGCGAGCTGGCCGGGGAGCTGGGTGGAGAAGCCGTGGGCGCCGACGAGGGGCACGTTGGTGGTGATGCACTTGCCGGAGACGGGGAGACCGGGGAGGCCGGCGCCGGAGACGTCGGGGAGGGTGGCGGGCTGGGTCTTGAGGTCGAAGGTCTTGACGGCCTCGTCAACGGCGTCCTGGGCCATCTGGCGGTAGGTGGTCCACTTGCCGCCGGCGCAGGTGAGGAGACCGGAAGCGGAGACAGTGACGAGGTGGGAGCGGACGAGAGACTCGGTGTTCTTGGCGTTGGGGTCCTTGACGAGGGGGCGGATTCCGGACCAGGCGGCGAGGACGTCAGAGCGGGACAGGCGGGACTCGGGGGTGATCAGCTTGTTGACCTCCTGGAGGATGAAGTCGATGTCGTTCTCGCGGGCGATGGGCTCCTTCTCGACGGGGCAGGCGTTGTCGGTGGTGCCGGCGAGGGTGAAGCCTTGCCAGGGGAGGACGAAGATGACACGACCGTCAGAGGTAGCAGCGTCGAGCAGACCGATCCCGTTGGGGCAGATGTTTCCAGGGAGCATGATGTGGGCACCAGAGGAGGGAGCGACGATAGACTTGCGGGCAGGGTCATCCATGCGCTCGACGGCGTCGGTGAAGGGACCGGTAGCGTTGACGACGCCCTTGGCGCGGACGGTGAAGGATTCGGAGCCGGGGTTCATGACATCGCGGACCTTTGCGCCACAGACCTTGCCGTTGGCGTTCTTCTCGAGAGAGGTAACCTCAACGTGGTTGACGACGGTGGCACCGTAGAAAGCGGCGGTAAGGGCGAGGGAGACGTTCATGCGGGAGTCGTTGTGCTGGCCATCGTAGTAGACGAGAGCGCCGACCATGTTATCGCGGCGGAGCATGGGGAAGGCCTCGAGGGCGCGGTTCTTGGTCACGTAGTAGGAGCTTTCGAGACCCTGGGAACCGGCAAGGAGATCGTAGGCTGTTGCTCTGGTTAGTCTCGTGCGCTCAAGGGGCTGCTTTTGGAGGCGGAACGGAGGCGGAACACCATGACATACCTTTGGTACCGGCCCAGAAGTACGGGGCCTGCCACCAGCGCTGGATGGGCAAAAGAATCGGCAGAGACGAGGACAGGTGAGGGGCGACGGTCAGGAAGGTCTTGCGCTCGTGGAGGGCCTCCATGACGAGCTCGAGCTGGGAGTAGTCGAGGTTCCAGACAGCCTTCTCGAGGTAGCGAACACCGCCGTGGACGAGCTTGGTGCTCTTGGAGGAGGTGCCGGCAGAGAAGTCATCGCGCTCGACGAGGGCGACCTTGAGGCCACGGGTGACGGCGTCGAGAGCGATGCCGGTTCCGGTGGCACCGCCGCCGATGACGAGAAGGTCATACTCCTCGGAGTCGGATGCGTGGGCGCGCAGGTCGGCGAGCTGCTGGGCGCGGTCCTTCACGGGGGTGAAGGAAGGCGGGACGACGCGGCCCTGATCATCGCGCTTCAGCTCGACCAAGGGCTTGTCGAAGGAGTGAGCACCGCGGCCGCCAAAGGCGGAGTAGGCGACGACACCACCGGTCGCGGCGACGGCGGCGGCGGCGGCGGCGGCGAGGGGCTTCCTCAGAGTCGAGAAACGCGACGCCATGGTTGGAGGGCGGCCTCGCTGTCTACTCGGGGTAGCGTTGGTCCGAGGTCCAACAGGGACGAGTTCGCTCTGGCGGGAGAGAGGACGACAATCCCAGAGCGCGTGTGGTGTGGAAGACTAAGGATAAAAGTCTTTTGGTCGCGTAGGTGTGCTTCCGTCGATGCGACGTGAGGGTGTCGTGGTGTACAGGGAAGGTGTACAGAGGTAAGGGGCAAGGCTGGTGGGAAATGGGAAGGAAATAAAGGGAAGGTGGAAAAAAGAAGAGAAAGCTTCGATGCTTAAGAAGGACCAGGGAGGTGAGGATGTTGATCGGCAGATATTGTCAGGTTCCCGGGCTGGGCCGCCTCACGCGCGAACCTGGACTTCGATTCGTGGAATGACACCCCGAGGTGCGACAGGGAACAGTTCCGTTCGGCGCTACTAAGAATTTTCCGTCGGGCTGGGCAGGGACAAGTGAAATGGGAGAGACTCGGAGGAGAGAGAGGACGAGAAAAATAATACATTGCGCAATAGGACAATAGGCATAGGCTAAAAAAGTAGATGGTGGTGGAGTGAAACGGGATGGGGGGTACGGAGATACCTTGCCTTGGTCGATGTCCTGAGGTCCAGAGGGCAGGAAGAATCGGAGATCGGTGCAGTTTGGTCGCGCCAGCGCACGTCCGGGTTGCTTGCTCGCATCGACCCCCACGTGGTCCCAGGCCGGTCTATTCTTTGGTCTGCCTCTGTCGGTCCAGTGTCTCTGCTGCTTCCGTTCCCGTTCCGCTACGACGCTTTGCGGCGGCGCATTATTGGCAATGCCAGCCAGCCAGCTGCTTCATTCACGCTGGGCAGGTTCCAGCTTCCCCCAAATTTGGAGGTGGCCCAAGCTAACCCTGGAGCCTGGAGGGGTACATGGGTACATAGGTACTTTTCAGGGTCTGACATCATCTGGGGGCACCGAGCTCAGTCCGAGTCTCAGGCAAGAGCAACGGAGTCAAGAGTAGTCAGGCGCCATGGAAGAGGCAAAGGCAGAGGCCCGCTTTCCTCGCCTCGACATCATGTCAGCAGCAGCATACCGCAGATTCCATGATTCACTGCGCTGCACTCACTGCGCAGCATGGAAAAATGACTGGAGAATGTACGGAATCTCGAATGGAGAGAAGGGGAAGGGTGGGGGACCTCCGGGGGTGGTCGACGCCGTTGCGGTGCCATCCCATCCGTGTGGTGCTTAGGCGGGCCGGAGCCTCAAATGTCACTCAGGGGACCATCTGCACGTCGGTGTTTCGAACCCGAGATTTGATGGTATTTCGGTGATGGCTCGGTACTCCTGAGGCAGCCACCCCTGTTTCGGTCGTTTCGGTCGCGCCTGCCGAATCTGAGACAAGAAATTCGTGCAGAAAAAGGTCTCGAGAAGGAAAGGTGGGGATTATTCGCTGTGATCGGCGGAATGCTCCGAGCAGCAGGGCTTGATTTCTCTGATTGGCTTACCCGCCCCACCAGGATCTCTCCCCCTGTCGACCCTTCTTTTCCTCCACCGTCGCCCACTTTCCTCCATCATCCCCTCACCTGAGCCACACCTTCTCCAACTCGCTACACCTCGGTATTGACCTCCGTCTCGACAGCCACCACCACCACCACCACCACCACCATTCTGCACCATGGTTGCACCACAATCGTTCTCGTGGAGAGTGGCGCTCACACGAACCACCATGCCTGCTGGATCTCAGACACACGCATGCAGGGCCAGCATGGAACGCAGCAGATTCGGGCCGCGCTGGCTTCGAACTCCATCGTGGGATGACTGCCCACCCAAATCCACGCCACTTGGCGTCCTTTCGCCCTTTCTCTCGCGAGCCTCGACGCCGATTACTCTGGGTCCCCGTCCAGCGTCCGCCGTCTCGAACTCGAGGCCCGATTGTCCCACGGCCGCCGGTTCGTCTTAAGAACAACGGCGTCCTCCCAATCCGGTCCGTTTCTGGCTCCCGAGATGGGTGGCCGTCTGCCATTTGGATGGTGTCCGTCCGAAGGTCCCAAAGCCATGGCTCGCTTCTCTCTTTCTTCGCCCTTCGCCCTTTGTCATCCGTCATATGCGACCAATGTCGACAGATCACCGCCAAGCACTCGAAAACCTGTCCTAGGCCTGTCGACGCTGTCCTCATGACCCAGCTTTTGCCGCACGCCGCCCACAGCCCACCGTATCGATACCTCGATCCCGTACCGTACCTTCTTGACTCGGGTACGTACCGACACCGCGGCCTCCTCCCCATCCGCTGGTAGGGGCACCGTTGCTTCTGCCGCACACCTTCAGCGCCCACCGAATCCCGTACAGCGCCCACGCCCACCGTCCGCCAACGCTCCAAAGTACCTCGACCGCCGCCGAGCATCCGCTTTCAAGGTGTCGAAAAGTGGAAAGAAAGAGGCCTTGTGACGGTGGCCGCGGTGGGAACAGTTGGATACCCGCTCGCTGCCTCCGAGCCACGCTACGCTACGATGCCATCATCGAGAGGCAGGAAGAGCTGCTAGCAAGCCGGCTTGCCTGGCTTGCGGGAAGTCCGACCTGTCCGGCTTTGCGCAGCATCTCCCTTCGAAATACCCGTCTTCTCCCACTGAACAGTCAACACTGACTTACACGCAGGTCGGGCGCTGTAACGAAACCTCGGCTTTGCAGCTGTGTCCCCATCAGCTCGCATGCTGCTACCCCAACCTCACCCCAATTCCAGTCAATCTGAGTAATCGTTGCTATTGTCCAGGTCCAAGGATGCTGGTCAAACTGCAGCCACCATCACCACCACCACTCTTTTTCCTGGCTGTTTGGCAACGGTCTGCAGTAGCGCAAACCACGCCATGCCACCCCGCGGACCCCCAAACGAAGGTTGCAAACGCAACCTAATCTTTGCGATTTGGGACTGCGTCCCCCTGGTCCCCTGGTCCCCTGACTAAGGGTTGTCGTCGGTCTGCGGTGACAGCTGCCCACCGAGTCAGGCGCAGTGAACCTTCGACAGACGCTGCCGGATCAAATGCTTCGATGCCGTCGTCGACAAGAGGTTGCTATACAAGAGGTGTACTTGTTGCTTGACTAACACCATCAGCGGCCTTCGCCAACTCTATCGAACACCGCCTCGACGGTTAGGACTCGATGGTGCCAGCGAGGACTTCGCGAGTTCGTGGGAGCGTTGGAGGTGCTTTCTTGACATCACCTCCCGTCGCCACTTCGTCCAATCCGCGCTCTCTCCAGTGCCTGCGTGGACGGGACGGAGTTCAGCTGGAGAGACAGCCTAGGCTAGAGTCAACTCTGCCCGTCTTTCTCACGACGAGATGGCGCACGACATGTACGACACCTCCCGCTCCTATCGCCACGAAGCTTGACCTTTACCAAGCCCATCCTAAGTTCTCGTCATGCACACAGCGGGACTCGAAGAGCTGTCATCGCGGTTGGAGTTGCCCCCGAAGCTTAGGTGAACCACGTCCCCGGGCCCCGGGCGAGCTCCGCCGGACTACAGCTTCACCGCCGCCGTCTACTCCCGTCTGTTGCCCGTAAGCGAGCAGAAGGGGCAATAGCCGGCTACAGATGGAAGCCGACGCCCCATCCGACTGGATGTTTGCGTTGCAATAATGCACAACTCGGGGCCGGGTTGAGTCGCGGGGCTGACCGAGCTATCGCGCCCCGCGAAACTATTGGGTTCTGCGCGTTCGGAGTTCCAAACGGGAACCCGCAACGAGAACAGCACTGCGAATCCATTCGCTGAACTCCCATGCTCAGCGTATCGATCCCAGGGGCCGCGCCCACGCGTCCACGTTGTCATTGCAGCTTGAGAAGCGATTCCAGGGGTTTCAAGCGAGGCCCAGCCCAGCCCAGCCCGTTGGGATTGACCGAAGTCCACTGGATTCAGCCAGGCGTATGGCTCATGGGGGCAGTCGGGGACGCGCACCCCAGTAAATTTCCTGGCTAAAATCGCCGA
Source organism: Colletotrichum musicola (assembly GCA_014235935.1). Classification (NCBI taxonomy): domain Eukaryota; kingdom Fungi; phylum Ascomycota; class Sordariomycetes; order Glomerellales; family Glomerellaceae; genus Colletotrichum; species Colletotrichum musicola. The sequence goes on along the minus strand of WIGM01000488.1, from coordinate 22,787 downwards.
CACGACGGAAGAATTCCAATGGGCGTCCCAGGCCCAGGCCCCGGCCCGCTCCTCGGGCGTCGTGACAATCTTTCAGCGAAAGAGACTGAGAGCACACGAGGGATACTAATTGATTGCAATGTCCGTAGTCGGTGAACCGTAGAACGGTCCTCGCTCTTTTGCTCTTTCTACGCTTTTTCGCGCAGCTAAACGACAGCACAGAACACGTACGGGTTTCTCGTGACTTGCTAAACACTTCTAACGTCGTGGTTCAAAAGTGGAAACTTATTTTGCTTTGCTTTCATTCTCAGCGGGTTTTCAAAAAAGAACCCACATCGATGCCCGAAACGCGGCGGCCCAACAGCAGACGGCGACAACAAACAGCGACAATAACAACACAGATCCCGACCCGAAAACAGTCAAACACCGCTGAATTCCCGCTCGAACCGCACCCTTACAAAACGGCGCTTGCCCGACGGGAAAACTTCAACATCGAACACGAAAGCAATTCAACGGCAACGGTCCATTTTTTTTCTCATCCGCGAGGATAGGTGCTTTTCAACTTATTTCTTTTCCCTTTCCCTAATTTGACCAAAAAACAACCGCTCGGCGCCTCGCACGTCTGCCGTATCTCTCTCTCCTTCACTTGGTATCATTTGGGGTCCCCATTTTCATCTCTCTCTTTCCATCACTCACATTCTCTCTCACTGAGTCTCTCACTCAAAAGAACAAAAAAGCAAAAGACCAAACGCGTCTCAGGTCACACACTCAAAAGACGAAAACAGTATAAGCAACCTCGAGTGAGGGCCGGCTCCTTTTCTCTCATTTCATCATTCTTCAGACCTTGCTCTCGAAGCGGCTCTTGTACGTGTTGGACCAGACCTCACGACGCGGCTGGAAGAGGCGCTTGAGGCCAAAGTAGGGACTGTTGATGGGGCTCTCGCCCGTGTAGAGGAAGACGTCGTACAGGAAGCCTCCGAAGAGGGTTCCGAAGAAGGGGGCGACCATGGGGATCTATCATCACACGTGACGGGTCAGCACACCGAACCACTCTCAAAAGGACGCGGAAGTTCGCCACAGAAAATCGCCACACCGACGCCAACGACGAAAAAAACCGGGGTTGCCGAGGCACGCGATCAGGAGGAACGAAAAAAAGGATTCCTTACCCAGAAATAGTATCCACCGGCGGACCACACCTCGCTGCCGTATCCGACAATGTACGAGACCAGGCGGGGGCCAAAGTCACGAGCGAGGTTGATGGCGTATCCAGTCTCCCAACCCCAGCAGGCGCCGATGCCGAAGATGAGGAAGAAGAGGCACAGCGGCATGAAAGGGCCCGCGGCGCCGTTGGCCGGGTCGGCGAGGGCGAAGATGACGAGCTGCAGGATGCTGGAGCAGATGAACTCGGAGAAGAACATGCCCGTGCGCGTCATGAACTCGGCCGGGTACGTGCAGAAGATGCCCGCCGTGGCGTTGGGCCCCGTCACGGTGCGGATGCCCTTGCCCTCGAAGTTGTCGATGGCCGACATGTAGTTGCCGTACAGGATGAAGGCGGCCGCCATGGCGCCCAGGAGCTGGCTGATGAAGTAGACGGGGAACTTGCGCCACGGCATGCCGCGGTACACGCAGTTGGCCAGCGTCACCGCCGGGTTGAGGTGGCCGCCGGACTTCTTGCCGACGTAGACGCCGAGCATGACGCCCAAGCTGGGTTTTCAGTCAGTTTCTTTTCTTTCGTGTCTATTTCACTCATCGATGAAGTCACGATGAGCAGTGGGAAAACTCACCCCCAACCCCAGGAGATACTCTGGTAATCACCCTTGGTCCCGTTGCTGAGCACGACCTGGGCAACGACGCCGTCGCCGAAGAGGAGCAGGATCATGGTGCCGAAGAACTCGGAGAAGCCCTCCTGGCAGGTCTCGCGGAAGCGGGACCACCAGAGCTCGTCCTCGGCGCTGCGCGGCGAGGGCGGCGTCATGGCGCCGGCGGCGTGCTCCTCGTGGGTCTCTTCGCCTCCCATCTCGGACTTGAAGACTGGAATGTGCTGCTTGCCGTCGGACGAGGACTCGGACACGGATTCGGCTGCGCGGACGGTGATGGACATTAGACGCCTGGAACTCGACGAACGATTACGAAGAACGACGGCGACGAGGGTACGGAGAAAGGGAGATGAGAAGGACGACGACGACTACGACAGCCAAGAGGCCCGACGAAGAAAAGGGAAGGAAGGAAGGGGAGTGATGAGGGTGATGATGAGACGAAGGGGAGAAGGTCTGGGCCGAAGTAATTCATCCCACGTTTCTCTTCCCCCTTCCCGTGGGGAAGAAGATGCTTCTTATGGTCCCCACGGGCTGATCACATCCCACGGGGCTGGACCAAGACGTCGCACCCGATCCGCCGGGTTCTGTCTTAGTACAACCTTGGGGAAAGAGGGGGGTGCAGCAACCATGTGCGCGAGTGCGTGTGTATGGGTCGGGGCTGGACCAGGCGCAGACGCAGAGGAAGAGGAGAAAGATGAGATCTTGAGAGAGGGACGCTTACCCATCTTGGACTGCTTGCTTCTTGCCTGCTTGCGTTGGTTGTGGATCTACGGAACCGATGATACTCGAAGTGGTGGTTTGCCCCGGGATTCAACGGCGCTTCTGGTTCGAATGCGGAAGAGGCAGAAGAGGGGACGGAGGATGATTTCGGAAGACGTGATGGATGTGAGCCCACACACGCAGGAGATTGAGCTTCTCTTTCCCAATTCCGGTTCTTTGGGAATTTGGGAGGTTTAGACCCGGCACGTCGGTACCTTGCTTTTCACGAAAGGATTCTCTCTCGAGGGGGGGAGTGTACGGATGGATGGATGGAGATTGGGACACGAGGAAAGTACGGAGTTCGTTCCTTTTCGTACGGAGTCTGCGGACCTGGACGAGGAAGCAAGAAAAAAAAAATCGGACGATGTGGGCGATGTTGGTGCGGAACGAGGGAGTGAGAGATGTGAGAGGGGAGAAGATTGCTCAGGTGGTCTCTCTCCGCGCGGCTCGGTGTTGCAAGAAAAAGAGAAGGGGAAAAAGGGTGGCCGGGGGTGATACGCGACGCAGTTCGGTGGCTCACACCGAAGCCTTCGAAGTTTCGATGCCGAAGCCGACCGGGAGAGAGAAAGATGAGGAGTATGATATGTTAACGGACGCCGGCCGAGGCTTCCCTTTGCTGGATCTTTTGTGGGAAGAGGGGGTGATGGGATGGGACGGGATGGTATGGTGACGGGGGACCGGGGTAAGGTATCCTTCCTTTCGTTCTCTTGATCAAACACCCCTCTTTTCTTCGTCTCTTCTGCCCCCTTTCTCACGCTTTTTGTTTTCCGGGGTTCGCCAAGAACTCGCAGGTATAACTGAGGAGAAGGACGACGACGACGACTCGGAGACTGCAGCGAAGACAGGACGAAGACGGCAGCCCGCAGGTTGCAGAAAGTATAGGTACAGAGGGCGTACGACGAAGAAACCCACACACAAGACGCGCGCCACTAATAGGCTTCACTTCCCGGTCATGGGCCGGGGTGTGTGTGTGTGCTTGTGCGCGTGTGCGCGTGTGCGTGGTGTGCCTCTTTTCTTTTCTTTTTTTTTCTTTTCTTTTACTCTCTTCCTTCGAGAGATTGTGGTTCTTCAAAGGTAAGCTTCTGGGTCCAGTTCCCACGTGTGGAGAGGGGCGTCTCCGTGGGCCCCGGATGAGAGCGCGCGTGAGAGGATTGGAAGTGGGCGGAGTCCTTCCTTCCTGCGAGAAGAGGGGGTGGGATGAGCAGAGGCAGGCCGAGGGAAGGTTTTCGGTGCGTATTCCGAGGACCCGTTTTATTCGATCCTCCGTCTCTTTTCTTGTTCGGCCGAGGTTTTGCTGATTGTTCTTGCTTGCGTGGGCAGTTCCCTCTGCGCTTTGTCTGGCTTCAACGCTTGTGTTGTACGATATAATTCAGATGGCGTGTCTTGGCTGATGATTCGTGAATCTCGTCAGCCTGATATTAAGCAAAAAAAAAAAAAAAAGATCTCGGTAGTAGTAACTCAGATAGTCCAAAGGTCTGGTCCGCGTCCGCGTAAGTCCGTCTTGTCTCACTCCCACCCCATTTAAACGGCCGGCGGAACAAAACTGATCAGATCGAAGATTTGCCTCTTTCACGACCGCATCCCTGAAGGTGGAGATGGAGTCCACCGGGCAAAGGGCCCCCTCCGCCGTCAAGGGTCCCCGAAAAGGGTGTGGAGTTCACAAATCTGACAGTCGAAGAGCACTAAAGGTGACGGAGCAGCCCACGCCACACACGCGCAATGTAACGGACCGCGGCAAACGTCATACACGAAGGGTAAGCCTATCATGAAGAAGCCGAGGGCCAAGACGAGACGAGACGAAGAGGAAAAAAAAAAGGTGGACGGTCTTTGCAGCGATTCGCAACTCTTTTCTTGGTGCTCTCTGTCTTCCCGGGCTTCCCACGGATACCGGGGGTTCCTAGTGGTCGTCAATGGGCCAATGACGTTGGTTTGCCCTCACCTCAAAAAATCTGCGACGACTTTTTTGAGCCGCGGTCCGTTGTCGTTGTCTGAAGAAGAAAAAGAGTAAGACCAAGAAACTAAGTCGCCAAGTCTGACGCAGCACGATTCCTGCCGCCCCTCGTCAAGTTTCGGTTTGTCCTTGTTTGCTTCGCCATGGAACCTTCGCCTCTTTCCCCGCAGTTCGTTGCGTGCAGACGGACGAATTAGACGAAAGGGGGTTGGGAGGAACGGAGGGCGAGTGCAACGTAGTGGAGGGGCAAGTCAGCAAAAGGACTGCGGTTCTGCGAGTCTGCGACGACGACGGACATGCTGCATGTCATGTCATGTCAGTCTTGCCTGCATAATACTACTACTACTGACAAGACCATGTTGGAGCCGTTCGCGTCGAAGCGCACAAGCGCAACCATCGGCACATGATTTGGTGCATGGTAGGTGCATGTCCGGGTTGGATTCGCGGGTTGGATTGGGAAGTCTGGACCGTTGGTTCGTTTCGTTTCGTTGCTCGTCTGCTGTTGGTTGGTCGTACGGATACCGTCGTGTCGTAGAGTCGTGCTGCCGATTCTTACATGGTAATCTACGTAGTATGTGCCGCACTGCAGTCTGCGCATGCGCAGCATCGCACCGCGGCCATGTCCGATGTGTCCTACTGTACCCACGAGATCCTCGTTCGTGTTGCCCTTCCGGTGGACGCCGCCCACGCACCACCTGCAGCAGGCTCCCCTCTTCGTGGAGGCACGCGGCAGGTAGAAATCTTTCGTGTGAGCATAGTGGACACTGGGCGTAGAGGGTGGCGCCCCTTCCTCCTCTGCTCGCCTCTGTTCTTTTCCACTCCGGGCTTTCCGTATTACGTGTATAACGAGATGAGCTGCGTGCAAGGTTAGATAGGCACAAGTAGGCAGATGATCACGGAGCCACAAAAGGGAATAAGCGACAGAGAGGCAGAAAGCCACATGATCTGGCCAAGCCAGGCCGAAGAAGCCATCGGTAATAGAGGCAAAGGCTCAGAGAGAGAGTACTCGGAGTGGTCTTCACTCTTCGACTATTCCCCCTCTCATAAAAGCAAACCCCGCTCTCCTCGGGCGACCGGTGCTCAAGATAACGGCCGGCATAAGGCCGGACCCACCGGCCGTGGACTTCGCCGACGCAGGCCGAAACTCGTGCTGTTGCACTGTGAACTTGCCATGACATCAGCCCCATCTGCTGATGATCCGGCCCCCCGTCGTCCTCCACTCTTTCTCGCTCTTCACGGCCGATGCTGCCTGGTTCCTTCGGACCATCGGCCGACCGGCCGAAGTAACTCGGTTCGCCCACCCCGAATATCGTCCTTCCGGGTTCTTCACGTCCAAAGGATTCCTCTGCCTGTCCGGGCTGCGCTTCCTTCAGCTTGGAGCTCCAGAGCGACGGACTTGCTCACTTCTCACACACCCCTCTCCGCTGCGACCCGTTCGCATCTCCCCCCAGCGGGGATCATGCTGCTGAGCCTGCCTGCATTCCGGGGCCCCCCGTTGACAGAACGGCGGTTTCTCCCAAGTCCGGCCTGTTGGTGCTCATCTCGTGACATCTCCACACGATCTGGGGATGGGGTAAGAGATGGGAATGAGGGGTAGCTCTTCGAGAAAGCTGTCCGTCGACGGTTCCCCGTGGAGGCAGCTAGCCCGACGCGCGCCTAGGTGCCTTGGTTCTTATGCAGGTAGCTTAGCTGTTGGAGGACCTGAATTTCCCATGTGCCCATGTGCGTACCGTACCGCACCGCGACCACATGGGACGGAGGGGAAAGGGCACCACCACCATGCCACCACACTACAAATATTTTGTCGGCCCGTGAAACTTAGACTCCATCGTCTTGTCTGTCCTCCTCTCTTCTCCTCACCTCGTTCCGCAAGATACCCAATCGTCCCTTCTTCCTACTCTCTCTTCGCGCCCGTCGTCGTTGCCGTTGCCGTTGCCGTTGCCGTCCTCGTCGTCGCAGTAGTTGTCCTCCTTGTCCTTGAATGCTCTCGTCTCTTCTTCCCCGCCGACTCAAACAATCATCCGAAAAAATGTCTCCCGCTGTCAACGGAGGTCAGATCTCCTTCGTCGGTGCCATTGACCAGGGCACCACGAGCACCCGCTTCCTCATCTTCAACCCCCACGGCGAGGTCATCGCCACCCACCAGCTCGAGTTCAAGCAGATCTACCCCAACCCCGGGTGAGTAGCGCGCGCGCCCTCCAATTGACGCGGCCCCGGTCGCGGAAGCTCCCCCCATACGCATCCCCGCGCGGAAGGCTAATGTGTTTGCGACAGCTGGCACGAGCACGACCCCGAGGAGCTCGTCTCTTCGGTCGAGGCCTGCATTGACGGCGCCGTCCAGACCTTTGAGACCCAGGGCCACTCCCGCGACCAGATCAAGGCCGTTGGCATCACCAACCAGAGAGAGACCACCGTCGTCTGGGACAAGACCACCGGCAAGGCTCTGTACAACGCCATCGTCTGGACCGACACCCGTACCAAGGACCTCGTCCGCAAGCTCAAGAACCGCCTCGGTGCTAGCGAGCTTACCCAGCGCTGCGGTCTCCCTCTGTCCACATACCCCTCCGTCGGCAAGCTTCTCTGGCTGATCGACAACGTCCCCGAGGTCAAGGATGCCTACGAGCGCGGTGTCCTGGCTTTCGGTACCGTCGACACCTGGTTGGTCTACAAGCTGAACGGCGGCCCGGCGCGCGATGTTTACGTCTCCGATCCCTCCAACGCTTCGCGTACCATGTTCATGAACATTCACACTCTGAAGTACGACGAGGACCTCATCGACTGGTTCCGGGTCGACCCCGCCAAGGTCAAGCTCGCCAAGATCGTGCGCTCCTCCGACCCCGAGGCCTACGGCACCCTCGCCAACACTACCCTGAGCGGCACCAAGATCACGGGTTGCTTGGGAGACCAGTCTGCCGCTCTTGTCGGGCAGAAGGGCTTTACTGCCGGTCTCGCCAAGAACACTTACGGAACCGGCTGCTTCTTGCTGTACAACATTGGCCCCAAGCCTGTTATTTCTTCTCACGGTCTCCTGACCACTGTTGCCTTCGACTTCGGCCCCGGCAAGACCATGTACGCCCTCGAGGGCAGCATTGCTGTCGCCGGCTCCAGTGTCAAGTTCCTCGTGGACAACTTCGGCTTCATGGAGAACTCGTCCAAGCTTAGCGCTCTCGCCGAGACCGTCGAGGACAACGGCGGCTGCACCTTCGTCACTGCCTTCAGCGGTCTCTTCGCCCCCTACTGGATCGACGATGCCCGTGGAACCATCTTCGGCATCACCGCTTACACCCAGCGTGGCCACATCGCCCGCGCCACTCTCGAGGCCACGTGCTTCCAGACCAAGGCCATCTTGGACTCCATGGAGAAGGACAGCGGCGCCGCTCTGACCGAGCTTGCCGTCGACGGCGGCATGTGCAACTCCGACCTCGTCATGCAGGTAAGAACACACTTCAACACACAGAACAAGGCTGCGGACCTTTTCCGAGCCTCGGGACGGAGAAAAAGGCTAACCCTTGCAACAGACCCAGTCCGACATCATCGGCATCCCTGTTAACCGCCCTGGCATGCGCGAGACCACGGCCCTTGGCGCGGCCATCGCGGCAGGCTTTGCCGTCGGCGTGTGGAAGAGCTTCGACCAGCTCAACGACGTCAACCTCGAGGGCCGCACCATCTTCAAGCCCCAGATCTCCGACGAGGACGCCGCCCAGCGCTTCGCCCGCTGGGAGAAGGCCGTCCAGATGAGCAAGGGCTGGTCCAACTAAAAAGTTTCTCGCGCGATTCTTTACTCTTTCATATTTTGCATGCTTTTTCTTGCCATATACCACTTAGTGTTGCTTGGGTAAACCCCATCACGACGGCGGCGCGCGGGTGAGGTTGGACGCCTGGCCGGAGATGAGATCCGGTTTGTATCATAGGGACCACGGCGGAATGACACATTTTGCCTCTTTTCTCGGAATTTGTGTGCGTGGTTGTGCTTGTATGTGACTGTGCGTACACTTTTGCTGAGGGGGCTGGAACTTCTGCCCCATCTGGCTGTGCAATGTTTTCACGGCTGCCAAGTCGACGGCTTCAAGGAAAATCGCAGTCGCATCTTGATCGTGATCTGTCTCGCCGCGCCGACGTTCCCTGCAAACGCCGGATCGTCGGAAGAGGGAATCAACTCCACGTCTCCGTCGTCCACTTTGAACTGAGTCGTGTGCCCTGGGCAGGTCCCTAGGGACTTTGTCGTCATTGCTGACGGCGTGGAGGAGATTCCGCACTCCTCGGACGACGCCCGCGGGGGGCCGTGGACGATGATCCCGAGCGTCAGCCAATGTAGATTGCGGTATGCCCCGCGCCGCGGAAGACGACACGCTCGAAGTCACTGCCGTGCCCCCCACCTTTTGGCCGTTGCGAAAACCCATGGATGATCCTCGCAAAGAACAGCTCTGACAGGGCCAGCCACGAGCGGGGAGGAGTTTGGGGCCACCGGGGTGCGGCGCTGTTTGCCGAATGAGGGCAGGTTCAAACACCAACTTGGAGGCAGATGAGGGGAATGAGGCGCAACGCGGTTCCTGCGTCTCTCTCGTCTCTGGGTGTCGCTTGTAGGGCGTAATGAGTTGTAACAGTACCTTTGTTCCGTCTGCCCAGGGCCGCTCGTGACCGAGGGCTTCGGAGATGGGCCTCGTTATCGTTACCGCCCCCAAGGACTCATCCATGGGCGCAGCGATCTCCCCTCATCCGGTCCGTCCATCCCATGCCGGTGCCATGCCGGTGCCATGCCGCGGGGTGGCTTTTGTGTAACGGTTTTCCGGAAAACGAGGTTGGTTCATCGGCTGGTTGGTGCGTGGGCGCGGCGCGGCGGGGGTCTTTATTTCTGGTGTTCCGTTGACTTCCGTAGATTTTTTTTTTTCAATTCTCCTCCGTGGCGAGATCCAACTCTTATTGTGGGCGTGGGTGGGCCGATGGCTGGACCCCGAGGTGATCGTTTTTTCCCCCTTGTTGCATCCTTTTCTTTGTGTGTCGGTCGAGAAACCCGAGCAGCCCCCGCCCGTCTCTCTCTAGCTGCTCGTTGTCAGAGTCAGACTCAAGTGTCCGCCGACAAACTTGAATGTCTTCTTTTCACGGTCTTGAATCCCCGAGGCTCGCTGAAGATTCGGTGCTCTCCCTACCACCCCCTTTCTTGGCCTCCTTCGTCTCGTCTATCCGCATTACCTCTGGTCCGGTGATCTGGTCGCTGGTGGTCTGTCAAGTTACCTAGCCTGATAGCCCCCTGTCTTAATCCCCTTGGCTGCTGTTTGTCTTCACGCTTCCACTGCAGACAAACTGCAGTGAACGCTCTGCATTCTGCACTCTGCGCTCTGCAGGTTCGTGCACGCCACTGAAATCGGCTGCCTGCGCCCACGTTGCCCAGACTTCTCCCCTCGAGTCCTCAACCCGGCCAACCACGGCCGTCCGCGCCGGGTTTACACCCCGCCCCCCCCTTGTGCCCCCAGGTGAAGGTGCTGCGGCGAAATCCTCCAGCATCCTATCCCATCCCCGGCCGGCTGAACTGGGGCGAGGCAATTCACCACAGAAGACCTCTTCGCCGCACGTCCGCCCGCCCGTCGCCCGCTAGTGAAATGACCACTTTCTGACATCAAATTCGGCCCTGCTCCTTCGAGGCTCCATCCAGAAGGGCCCTGATAAGAGTCTCTCTGTCACTGTCCGCCAGAGTGAGAAGGGGAAATGTGGAGTTCCCACGACGATGGGACAGACATGCTAGGAACAAACGCGAATGCACGTCCGCAATCAATGGCCGAGGAGGAAGCGAACTCGGTGTTCAGCCACGACGAAGGCTCGAGTGGTGATGATGACACCACCAACAACGGCTCGGGTGGTCCACCGAGGAAGCGCAAGAGGGAGAAGCACCAGAAGACGTCGTATGTCGTTTGCTCATCATCTCGTCTCGTCTCGTCTTGTTTCGGGTCGCACCGCATTTCATCCCGCTAACCGCCCTTCAGATGCGAGCTGTGCAAGGCCAGAAAGGTGAAATGCGATCGCGCAGAGCCCGCCTGCTCGTGGTGTGCCCGGCACAACCGCACATGCGTCTACCTCGAAAGACAGAAACCGGGGAGCCGCATCGGGTTCAGCCTTGAGCTCGAGGCCAAGGTCAACAGACTCGATGCGCTCCTGCACGCTCTTGGCCGCCGCGTCGAGGAGCACATTGCCAACGACCACGTCGCCAACGCCCAGGCCGTGTCGCCGGCCATCAGCAATCAGCCGTCGTCCCAAGTCGATGGCTTCCATCTCAATGGCGACGGCGTTAGTCCCGCGACCGCTATTCCCAGGTCGGCGCCCGCCGCCAGCGTCAACGGCAAGACGCCGGCTTTCTCAAGCCCCTTCTGGCAGGGCAGTGATGGTCAGGATACGCTCCAGGGCAGCGACCGAACCTCGGTACAGGCCCTCTTGAACCTCTCGGCCGGCGACTCCTTTGGCCAGAACGGCGCGTCCCCCAGCTTGTCTGCGCCGCGGAAGGAGGCATCATCGCTCTCGACGGTGTCGGAATTCCCACCACACGACATGCTCTATACGCTTGTCGATCTGTACTTCAAGCACTGCAACACGTGGTGCCCTATCCTCGACCGCAAGACGACGTTCGGTGCCTTCTTCGGGTCGACATCCCTCACCGACGCCGACCGCGTGTTGCTGCACGCCATCGTGGCCACGACCCTGAGGTTTATGAAAGATCCGCGTCTGTCGCCAGAGATGCGGTCCCATTATCACGCTCTATCAAAAGGCCGCGTCCAGATGTATGCGATGGACAACGTCAGCATTGCGGCGCTCAGGGCCCTTGTCATATTGTGTTTGGATGAGCTCGGGACCTCCAACGGGCCTCGCGGGTGGAATATGCTTGCGCTGCTCTCGCAGAACGTGCGACAGCTTGACCTATGCGAGGAAAGCAGTGTGTATCTCACAGCCGAAGCCGAAGAAACACCGCATACGGGGTCCATCCGTAGGGTCGCGACTGGACAGCCCGAATCTTGGATCGAAGACGAAGGCCGCCGCCGCCTGTGCTGGATGGTCTACCTCCTCGACAGGTACTCCACGATTGCGACAACCACCTTCGATTTCATGCTCGACGACAAGAAGATGAAGCGAAGCATCCCGTGCTCGTACGACTTGTTCTCCCGGAACGTGCCCGTCGAGACGAGGTCATGGAGCCCGGCCTCCGACCCGACCGCCCCGCCGGTCATCAACAAACCCGATAACCTCGGGAGTTTCTCGTATCACTGCGAGATCTTGCGCATACTGAGCAAGGTTCACGACTTTCTGAAGACGCCAATAGACGTGACCTCGTCCTCCGAAATGGCGGTTTGGCGAAACACGTACAGAACACTGGATGGCGCGCTCGACAGCTGGCTGCAGAGCTTACCGAGCGAGTACAGCCGAATATCGGCGCTGTGCCACTCGGATCCGGCCAGTCGTGTCGCGAACTGGTTCATGCTGCATAGCGCATATGTCACTTCGGTCGTGCGTCTGCATTCCTCGGCTGCGTACCCCACCGTGAGATCTCACATCTTCGTCCCGTCGCACTATGCGATGCAGCGGTGCTTGTCGGCCGTGCAGAGCTTGGGTGATATCGCGCAAGATGTCTTTGAGGCCAATGGCCTCGACCTTCTAGGCCCTCCCTTTGCATTCTCGCTGTGGGTAGCCGCAAGGCTGTTGCTCGTCCATGCAGCGACGGTCGGTTGCCCCGTCGACCCCAAGATTGATTTCTTCATCGAGACACTCAGGCACGTTGGACAATACTGGGAAGTCGCAAACAACTATGCCAAAATCCTCGCCCGGGTCGTCCAGCGAGCGCGTCAGGGCGACATGAACTTTACTGCCATGAGAAAGTCAGTGCTCCCAGTTCGCGACCCCCTCTTGGCACTGGCCCCCCCCTGCTGACAGTTTCGTTTCCAGGAGCGCCCATGACTTGGTGACATTGACATCCTCCACACGGCGGTCCGGGCTCGAACCGACTTCGACGCAAGTGACGTCGCTGAGCGAGTTGGACAACATCGACGTGTTTGACTTCTTCAACTACCCCAAGATGTCGGAGCCAGAGACCAGGGCTGCCAACGGGCAGACCAACATCCTGCAGACGCAAGCCATGAGTGGGCTGGGCGGCGAGTCTATGAGAAGTACCGGGGTGCCAGATCCGGAATCAGACTGGCTGGGATTTAACACACCCTTCAACTGAGGGGTTCCTTGCCACAAGTTTTGCTCGTGGATTGTTTTTGTTGACGGTGCTGGAGTGTAGCTTGCACACCGAACACCATGATTGCTGGGGCTGGGCAGGCGCTGGGGAATGTTGTGGGTTTTGAGAGGCGTTTCCGGGGCGCTGTACCTTGTTTCTTGATGGACCTGACGTGGCTTCGAGATGCTATTAGAGGCTGCAAGGGCGATGGGCCCAATTGATTCGCCTGATCCCCGCACACGCTGAGGAGGGGACGCTCCACCGTGACTGGCTGAGCCACCGCTTGATCGTCTGTGTTGCCATGGTTGAAACATGCTTTCTTGTTCTCCCTCGTCATCTTGCAGACGTTACTTGCAACTTACAAACCGCTTCTCATAGTCGAATTTTGTTTTCAAGACACTCATCACCGTTAAACCGAATATGGCGCCGAATCAGGGTCTCGTTCATCTCAAGGAGTACGACATCAAGGACAGCAATGTTGAGCTCATCGGCACGGACATCGACCACCGCGTGAAGTACAACTCCGCCACTACCGAGCCGGCTTGGACTGAAGGAAATGTCGGCCAATCCGCCGGGTTGCAAATTTGGCGCATCGAGGACTTTGAGGTCGTGCCGTGGCCGAAGGAGAAGTACGGCCAGTTCATGGACGGCGACAGCTACATCGTGCTCCACTCGTACAAGGTTGGATCCAAGGACGACGCTGAGAAGCTCGGCCATGACATCTTCTTCTGGCTCGGAGCCCACACCTCGCAGGACGAGGCGGGCACGGCAGCTTACAAGACGGTCGAGCTGGACGAGTTCCTCCACGGGGCTGCGACGCAGTATCGTGAGGTGCAGTCGGCGCCCTCGGATGCGTTCTTGGAGCTCTTTCCCCGGATCCAGATCCGCTCTGGAGGCGTCAGGTCCGGGTTCCGCCACGTTGATGAGGAGGAAGACAAGCAGGAAATCCTCACTCTTCTGCGGATCTTCAAGAACCCGTCGGTCGGTGCCAACGGGGTGGTGGTGCATGAGGTCGAGCCGACGTGGAAGAGCCTTGACGAGGACGACGTCTTCGTGCTGGATACCGGCGACAAGATCTGGCAGTGGCAGGGCAAGAGCTGTAGCCCGATGGAGAAGGCCAAGGCTGCACAGGTCGTCAACGACATGACGCTGGCGAAGCACATCGACGTTGAGGTCTTGGCACAGGAAGAGTCGAGGTCTCGTGTCATCGTCACCCTCCTCGGTGGCGACGAGGACACTCCGTTGTCCGGATTCCACTGCCCCAGACCGGTCAGGTCAGCATCCAAGGCGCATGCTGGCGAGCGTCCCCAGAAGCTCTTCAGGCTCAGCGATGCATCTGGCGAGCTCCGATTCGACATCGTCAAGGACGGCACCAAGGCAGCTCTCTCGGACTTTGACAGCCAGGATGTGTTCCTGCTGGATGACACCGGCCGGGCCGTGTGGGTGTGGGAGGGACAAGGTGCGAGTCGGGGCGAGAGGGCCAACTGGCTCAGGGTTGCCCAGGCGTACGTCCGACAGCTGCAAGGTGCGGATGAGGAGGGTGAGGCGTATCTGACGCCCGTGGCCAAGGTGACGGAGGGTAACGAGAGCCGGGCGTTCTTGAAGGCTGTCCAGGCGTAAGCAGGGCTCGCGTATGGAGAGAGGGGAGATCAGACCGAGTGAGGGTTTTCTTCGTAGATGGACGAGAGTGTCAAGGCGTTAGGCGGCGCCCTGGGCGTACGTTGGAGCTTCTTGCCATTTCTTCCTGCCTCGTGCCCGGGTCGATGACGAGCGGCAGGCGAAGATTGCGAGAGATGCCGCGGTTACTCGTTCTTGTGAAGTTGAGGTTATAAGGAATAATACAAAAAATGAAGTCGACGAAGAATTCGAGTCAGATGATGTCGGGAGAGACTGGACTGGCGGCAAGTGCGGCTCGATCGCCCCTGCCTCATGTGTGACATGTGCCCTCGACCAGCTCTGTCCAGTGCACTAACACATGATCTGCCGAATCAGGTGCTGAGCTGTTAGTGCATTCCCAAAGCACAGCAGGTGCACACCATGCGCGCCTCCCTCATCCCGATTCTCCGATTCGGGGGCTTCCATCAGCGCTCGAGGTACCTCGCGTTTAGGAAAGAGCGATCTAACTACCTATGGCGATTCAAATTGGTCACGAAGTTTCGATCGGAGTTGCCATCACAGAGCAAGAGGCAAATCTATGATGGTAAACGAATTGAATTAGGGACCAAACGCGGCCTTCTACCTTGATAAGCCGAGTCTTGGCACTGTGCCTTCCTTCGCCGGCTAGAAAACTTAACGCCCTTTGAAAGATGTCTAGGCCCACAACAACCAGTCCCTCGAGCGAAATAATCTCCCTGAAAGAACGCCGGGCAAGAAGGCAAAGGCTTGAAATGAAGTGCAAGACAGACGTACTGTGATGGCAAAAGCGCCGTTGATACAAGAAAATCTCCAGCATGGAGCATGGATAGAAGCAGTCGAGCAAAGACAGGCCGCCAAGCGATTCTCTTGGAGTCATGTCTCTGATCGTCAGCCGCTACCCATGCCCCAGGCCAGCAGATACATTCGAGGAGAGCCTCAACGGCGCTTCTGGCCCATGATCTTGACCATCTCAGCCTCGATCCTGGCCTTGTGCTCTGCTACACTCGTATTGACGTCGACGGTCCGGTAGGACACGCGGTGCAGGAAGCCCGGGTCCTGGGAGGCGGGCTGTTCCCGGTACATGGAGTATCGACGTCGGGCTAGCTCCGCGTTCGTCTCGTTTGACGAGTATGCATGGGTCTTCTTGGAAGCATGGCCGCTTCTGCCTCTCCGTCAGCTCACAGGCCACATCAGCATCCTCCCCGACTGCTCCCGGGTGGTGGTGGTGACCGTACCCCGCCGTTGACAACCGCGACTGACCAGCCATGTCTCAGGCAGGTCTCGACGTCTCGCCCTGGAGGTCTCACAGGTAACCAATTCGAACTGAGGAAAAATGCTGCTATTCGCCCGTGTATCCGCCGAGTCGAAAGAGATCACTGACGAGCTTTTTGATGCATCACGCCAGATGTGTCCTCAGGTTCCATCTCTTGCTGGCTTAAATAGGCTGAAGCTGAGATGAGAGGCGAACCATGGCATCGCAGAGCTTCCACTTCCAAAGATCCAAAGATCCAAAGATCCAAATCCCAAAGTGCGAGACCGCCTTTCGAGCAAAAGTAGTCGAGTCCTCGAGCTCCGAATGGCTCGGACCAGCCCAGACTTGCGGCGACTTCTTTCCATTGGCAAGGCGGCCAACATATAAGCGGGTCGGGTGTCGTGAGACGGGATGTGTTGGCTCAGCCCGGGGGCTTGGGGTGCCGGGAGGTTTGATCGAATGCTTTGGGGTGCACGTGGGCGTCGTCGACCCTGGCAGGAGGAGGGAGTGTTTGGTTGTGCGCGGATGGAGCCATTGGCTATGCTCGTCTCGTCACGAGGCAGGATGTGCCTGCTGCTACCGACGTAAGTATCCTGCTAACAGAGCCGTAGACGGAGGATCTGGCCCATGGAGGCAATGGTTGGTCTCCCCGTATCCGTCTTGTTGAGTGATGGTACCAGGTAGGCCTCAGATGACGACGTGCCTCATACCACGCGACGTTTTCGAGGCCCAGAACTGAACGAAACGACCGAAACGGAAGGTCCCATCGTGTCTGGACCGACATCGGCGTTCGAGGCAGATAGCAATTGACGAATCCATGCTAACAGACAGATTCAGGGCTATGGCGTGCGGTGGTATATGCACAATAACCAACAATGACGCGTCGGCATGTTCCAGCGTCGGATTGGAAGGCCTGGACTCTGATGATGTCGCGAATGGGTGTGCTCAGCCCGACGGCCCGAGGCGTATCTCAGCCCCGTCGTAGATCGTTGGAAGACAACTCTCCGAGTCCACGGGGTGGCGTCGACTCAGACCTTGCGAACAAGGCGAAAAGTACGGCGCAGGTGAATGAGGCGGCGGGTGGGAAGGGTAAAAACGGTCCGGAGCTGCAAAGTGGAAGTGGAAAAACCACAAGGCTGGCGAGGATGACAGGATCGCCGGACCTGTTGGATACCAGCGCAGCCGGTGGCATTGGCAAATTCCAATGCAGGTTTCCGAACACTCTGGCCGGGCGTCGCTTCCTCGGATCCATGGATGCGGCGTGAATCCGGGCCCGTTGGGCTTCTCGTCGGGCGTTCCTGCCTTCGGATCAGGCTCGTCGCCCGTCTCGCGTTTCGCTGTTTCGCCTAGTGGGTTGCCTTGGACGCCTCATTGCGTCTGGCGGCCCATCACGAGAACGTCCGCAGAGACCTTCGATGATGTCATGGTTGCCTCGCGTTTCCGTCGGTCGCCTGGTGATGGTCCGCCAGAGGAAGGTGCCTTCTCCGGGGGCTGGTCGCTGCCTCAGGAACTCCATCACGGCCCGCGCCGCAGTGGTGATTCTCGCCAGAGGCCTCACATTCGACCGAATGTTCGAAGCCGCGAGTCGCAGAGCCGCATGACCGGTGAAGTGCCCAGAATCATGGATTCGGGCATGGTCAAAAACACGATCCTACGGCGGCGGGGAACACTAGCTGGATCATCGTGAGCTGTCGGAACAAACTTCCAAGGGAGTAAAATGGGGGAGAAAAACAAACCTTTTTTTTTCTTCGAATATCAACAGGGTTCACAAATGGGCCGTCCGAGCATTTTGTAAGTCATTCGATTGGTTTCAGTGGAGATAGGAGCAAGGGCGCAATTGCGCGCAGATGAGCGGTGTGCTTCTTTTATATGACAATTCCCAGATTACAATGCCAGGCTGCTGGACGTTGGCGCCCGAGTGAGTGGCTCAGACCGGAATCGTTCCCCTTCCTAAAAGTACCAGGCGCATGCAAGGGCAACGTCAAACCTGCCGGTCAGCACCGCCGCTGATTGGACCGTTCAGCATGAGGCGGCCGTTTCGCCGAAAGGCAACCACCAGCTTCTCACGACCTCGTCCAGAAATGTCCAGGCAGACATTGTGTTGCGCGAATTGCAAGTGCGTATTGGAGTTAAGAAAACGTGGACAATAGGCCTATCGTGTTCAGGGCGAAGAGGGCTATCCAGAGATACCCATCATGTGTAGGTTTGCGTGTCGCGAGAATGTCACGAAATCAGGATCCAAATGTACAATTGCTTGAAAATGAGATATAAACAGAATAAAATTGTATTCCAGCATAGGAAGTCGTGATATGTGTTGTAGATAAATAGAGATGAGGTTTGCGGTGATGGTGGTACTCGATGAGGCGCTGGGAGTGACGGGATGGTGGCTGAGGAACACAGCACTAGCCAGCAGCACCGAATTTGAAAACACAATAAAATGGCATAGCTTACTTGATAAACAAAACTGGAATCGCCGTAACATTCTTGGGGACCTGTACTCAAGACGAGTGATGCTGGTACCCAGGTGTAGGGACCCTCGACTGATCGGTTGTGGCTGAAGACTGGAAGCCAAGAGAAATACAATTGTGTATAGAGCCATTGTCCTTCATAGAACTTCATAGAAGTACTTTGATGGTTTTCGGAGAGGACATAAGGGAAAAGACGCAGGGAAAAGGACCGGGCTGTTGGTTCGTTGGAACACCATCATGACCTTGTCGGCACGGGCGACACCATAGCCTTCGCGAAGATGTCTGCCATATGGCGAAGCCCATCCTATGACAGAAGGAAATCAGCGTCGTAGTGCAAAAAGGAAAGTTGTGCTGCTTCAATTCAAAACGTTAGAGACGAGCAGAGCCGCATGCAGAGCCAGAGCCGCATGAAGTGTTTTGAAGTCCGCCGATTCGATCATTTGCCAGCAGCTAGATTTTCAAGTGTCCTTTCAAACAGGAAACAGAATGACCAGGTGCGAACCTCGTTGGATGTGCTTGTTGTATGAGTGGCTGGGCGACCTGGCATCAGTCTCCTTCAATGAGGGGGTGCAGGGCGTGAATCAAAACTCCACAATAGCTTAATACCAGACAAGAAGCTAAGAGTCTTACAATAATATCAGCAGTGTTGCGCGAGAAGGTAGAGCAAGATCTTCGTCCTCGGATGGCCGGCTCCAATGGTCCATGGCGGTGTCCGGTTCGGTCACGGAGGACCGACAGGGAATGAGACAGCCGCCTCCGAAGCCAACAGCATGATGGCCTCGAGTTCTGTGCAACTAGTATGTCCGTAGATCAACAACTATCCTCAAGAAGCCCGGAGGATATGGGACATCCTCGTCCTCACGTCAGACGTTAAGAGCCAGTGTCATAGCCCGTGGTGAAGGCAGATCACACTTGGTGGTGGTACAGTGTACCCAGGATTAGTGTCTACGGCTTGTGAAACTGCCCAAGGTAGAATCAATGATAATGCGCAAAGACCTTGCGTCATGTGCAATATGGCTTAAGATGTAAAAGAGCCACAACCTTTGGATGAGATCCGGTATCCAGGACGGCATAGACATGTACCCATGAGAACATCCAAAGTAGTCGAGGAGAGCTGTGGTGGGAACGACTCATCCTACCAAGAAGCGGCACAAAAGAACGCATACAACAAGACTAAGACCATAGATAAAAACTCTCATGAGGATAGTTCGAAGCAACGCTACCCTAGAAGAACCAGCGAATGAGTAGGTAAGCCAGAGAGGCAGCACGCCGTGCTGGGCTAGGACCCGTAGACGGGCTTGCTTTGTTCCCCTTTTCCTTTCTGACACTTGACAAAAGCCTACCATGTGGTCCTACTTGCATTTGGCGATGTGCAAGATGATAATACCTGCCTTTTGCCACGGTGTAGTAAACTTCAATATATGAAGTTGACTTTGGCATCAAGGTTCGAAGGCTGGTAGTCCTACATTGGCCGTCATCCCGAACACCCGAGCGGACGGGACTTCGGTCATACCTACTGAGAGCCGAGGGAAACATACATCCGGAAGAGGCTGCCTCCACCAAGACTCGGACAGCGACTTGGAAAGGTGGTTCCAGAAGTCCTTGCGGGATGGACACGGGGCAAGACGAAGACATCGCCGGAGGAGTGCAAGCACCATGGGAAGATCCGAGACTTGCCCAAGAAGACCAGTGCGTGGACAATTGGGGCAGAAGTACCTAGCCCAAGGGGGTCCACCGTGATCAAAAGAGCCAGTATCTAGTCACATTCTCCGGTTGGGCCATGAAGCAACTGTGTCTTGGGGTCGAAGCAGGGACTCCGCGAGAGGGCTACCTAATTCATGCCTCGCCTGTGAGGGCGCCTGGGTCTGGAAAAGGGAGCCGTGTCACTGACTTTGATAACGTCCGGTCATATAAGTTCCATTAGGGGGCTCCATGTCGCGATGTAATGGCCAGAGACTCACCTCCAAGGCTTCCTAATGGTGGGACGGTCCAGCATCCAGAAGGCAGAAGGCAGCCTTGGAGGACGAACGCCGCAGAAGATCCTGAACACCACGCAAAGTCCAGGCAAGGAGGCCAGGCAACCAGGCGTGGCAAGAATAAAGAAGCCATGTCAACGTCCATTCCGGTAACTTAACAGTAATTGAGAAACTTGCGGGACGATGAAGGCCGGTCGGCTCTACCAAGGGCACCGGGAAGATTGCGGCAAGGACGCAAAGACGAGGGCTGCAAACTAACAGCCCAGAAGCGCCGAGAAATGCAACTCGCAATTCAAAAGCCAGTCGGTTTCGCATACTTCCGGAGACTGACAGAAGTTCCATGGATCATACGGCCCTAAATCCTTGCGCTTGGCTGCGCTGAGCTCAACAGGAATCCGGGTTCCAGGGGGCGGCTAGTCCGTGAGAGTTGCCCTGGCAAGAATTCCTGTGGCATGAAACCCCGGAAGCAGCGATGGGAAGAGGGATTCCACCTCCAGAGAACAAGCGAAATCGACGTCATAGGTCCAAAGGACTGCCAAACATCCAAACCATAGAGGATCCCGACTTGTACCTGCGGGAAGATATCCAGGCATCACGAGGGTGAAGGTGGTCCATGGTCAAGACAAGGAAGCTTGGTATCCTGGCATAGCGGAGGTAGGCACCCCGTCCGCAGAAAACTTCAAACATGCCCAGAGGTCTGGAGGAAGAAGGATTAGAGCCAGCATCTGAGAGACAATCCGAGAGGGCATCCAGGAGAACGCCCAAAGGGCAAGAAAGCATCCGGGAGAGCACCTGGAAGATTTCCAGGCAGTAGGGAAACATCCATGGGATTGTCCGGGAGATTTTCCAGAAGAAGGCGCATGATCCAAATTTGGGAAGCAAGCCATGACCCACCAGTAACCCGTGGGAATTGCCAGCACTCAGAGGGAGGGTCCAGTAAGGAGAACATGATCCGGGAAGTTGGACAGCATCCAGGATAAGGTCCACGATAAAGGATGAAGCCCATAACCTAGGTAAGGTCCACGATAAAGGATGAAGCCCATAACCTAGGTACGGTCCACGATAAAGGATGAAGCCCATAACCTAGGTAAGGTCCACGATAAAGGATGAAGCCCATAACCTAGGTAAGGTCCACGATAAAGGATGAAGCCCATAACCTAGGTAAGGT